>QRDG01000509.1:28859-155213 GCA_012064385.1 Puccinellia tenuiflora
GCTATTTCTCACAGCCAGACTCTTTTCTCCTCTCTCTTTCATTCTGAAAGTAAACATACAGAGATTACAACTTTTAAATAGCTAACACACATGCAGTTAAGGAACAACCTGCCCGTCACTTGTGCACACGACTTGCTCCACTAACCAACTAAGTCCATGACCTATTCCTATGCCACTAACACACACACATGCATAACTATTTCCTACATAACTTGTGCAGTCCGTTAGCTTCAGGTCTTGCATGCAGCAGCTTCACGCGGCACCTCGAGTCTCTCCATACATGCACTTCTAACTAAAACTACCAGCTTGTACGCGCGCGTCGCACGACACAGCCATGCTACCACATCTAATACTGAAATAAACATGCTGATACAAATATATCAAGATTAAACCCAACATAAACAAACTCTATCTACCTTTTCAATGAAAAGAAACGCAAATCTTTTGCGTTTTTTTGAAAAACTATAGAATTTTTTCCTATGGATAACTTTGCAAGCAATTTCATAGAAAAAATTCCATTATGTCTAACCTCAAAGAAAACTATGGCATGTATCTATTTCATCAAACAAATTCATGTGTTGTTTTCATGGTGCAAACCAAATAACTACTACTCCAGATTCATGTATTTTCAATCCTTGTAGGATTCAATATGGTGTGCCATCACCATTTTATGATGTTTTCTTCTTATTTCTACGTTTTTAAAATCATACATATCAGACATGTCCTTAGTATTTTTGTTTCCGGAAACAGGAAAAGCTCTACGATCAATTAAAGCTGATTTGGTAAACATCAAGATGGCTGAATCACTTGTCAACAAGAAGCGTCTGCCTCCATGCTCTCGACAAGAAAAACGACGACCTCCCAAATCACAATTCACATACCTCCAAAATCACAATTCACATACATCATGTGCCGATTGTTTTGCTGTTCTCTAGGGCTTTTGTAACAAAACTAGACAACTCTTTGGATTTAGAAATAAAGTAAACTTAAGATTACCACCATATTCCCTCGTGTGTATTCAAAAATATTATGCTTCTTCAATGACGGTTGTCTGATACGTCTCAAATGTATAGACTTTTTAAAACACTTTTGCTATTATTTTACCCTATAATTTACTGTTGGGAATATGCCCTAGAGGCAATAATAAAATGGTTTATTAGCATATTCATGTTTATGATAATAGTTTATTCTCCATGTTATAATTGTATTAACTGGAAACATAATACATGTGTGGAATATAAACAACAGGTGTCCCTAGTAAGCCTCTACCGGACTAGTTCGTTAGTCAAGAGATGGTTAGAGTTTCCTAACCATGGACTTGTTACAGTCACTTGATAACGGAGTCATATCATTAGGAGTAATGATGTGATGGACAAGACCCGATAATAAAGAGTTGCAATTGATCGTGTCACACAAGTTTCATTGCCAACACTTTTAGTATGCCAAGTATAGTTTCCTTAGACCATGAGATTATGTCACTCCCGTTTACCGGAGGAATACTTTGTGGACATCAAACGTCACTTCGTAACTGGGTGATTATAAAGGTGGCTTTCAGGTATCTCCGATGGTATTTGTTGGGTGACATGAATCAAAACTGGGATTTGTCCTTCCTTGTGACGGAAAAGATATCTCTGGGCCCTCTCGGTAATATAGCATCAAAAAGGTTGCAACCATGTGATTAAGTGTTAATCATGGAGATCCTATATTATGGACGAGTAAAGAGAATTTGCCAGGTAACGAGATTGAACCAGATATGGAGATATCGACGATCGAATCTCGGGCAAGTTAAATATCGGTGAGACAAAGGGAATCGTATACGAGATTAAGAATCTCCGGCATCGTGGTTCAATCGATAAGGAACTTCGTTAAATATGTAGGAGTTAATATGGGCATCCCGGTCCCGCTATTGATTATTGATATGATCATGTCTGCATGTTTTCGAACCCGTAGGGTCACACACTTAACGCTCCGATGTAGCTAGGGTTAGTGATGAGATAATTGATGGAATGAACGAATGGTGATTCGGAGTCCCGGATAGGATCCCGGACATCACGAGGAGTTCCGGAGTGGTCCGGAGAATAAGATTCATATAAGGAAAGTTGTTTCCGGAGGTTTCGGAAAAGTTCCGGAATATTTCTGCAGGGTACCGGAAGGTTCCGGAATGTTCTAGAAGAGTCTAGAAGTGGGACCCACCTAATGTAGGGGGCCCACATGGACTAAAGGGGGTGCAGCAGCTACTTGGGCTGCGCACCACCCAGAGGCCCACTAGGGCAGCCGGCTAGCTAAAGGGCTAAGAGCCCAAGAGGGAAGGGGCGCCAAACCCTAACCCTAGGGGGCTGGCTTGGGGGCTAAGCCACCCAGCCTCCGGCCCTAGAGGGAGGTTGGGGCGCAGCCCCCTTGGCCCCCTATATAAGGAGGGGCAAGGGAGGGGGTGCGGACCACAAGTCCTCCTCCCCATACCCTAGCCGCAGCCCCCCTCCACCTTGCCCTAGGGCGCCACCTCTCCTCTCCCCGGAGGGCTGCCGCCATCACAACCTCCTCTCATGTTGCACCATCCCTAGCCGTAGGGCTGCTGCACCATGTCCTCCTCCTCCTCCTCTTGCCATGGCTTAGGCGAAGCCATGCTCGCGGAGATCAACATCATCAACGCCACCACAACCGTCGTGGTGCCGAGATCCATCTAGCCATCTCCACCTTGATTGCGGGATCAAGAAGGCGGAGATCTACATCGAGCCGTACGTGTGGATACCGCGGAGGTGCTGCCCGTCGTGGCACTTCATCGGATTGGACTTCGAGGAAATACATCTCCTCGCGACTAGATGAGTCTAGTTGCGGGGATCGACTAGCCAACCCCTGCACCGACAAAACGCGTTTGTTCGATCTTCAAGGGTAAGAGATTGGATCTCACCTTCGCTACCTCCATCTAGTAGATCTAGATCCTTGGGGTTTATTCTGCTTGTTGCGTAGGAAAATTTTTGTTTTCTATGCTGCGACCCCATCAGTGGTATCAGAGCCTAGATCTATTCGTAGATGTTGGTGCGATTAGAACACAAGTGTTGTGGGCGTTGATATTTTATGTTGCTACCTTCTCGCGTGCACTTTGCGTCTTTGCGGTATTGTGAGATGAAGCGGCCCAGACCAACCTTACTCGTCCACGCACGAGAGACCGGTTCCACGACTGACATGCAACTTGTTTTGCATAAGTGGCTGGCGGGTGTCTGTTTCTCTTGCTTTAGTGAGGATGCAATTTTTAATGGAAGGCCTTTCAAAAGGATGAGTAAATAAGCAACTACTATATCATCGTTGTGGTTTTGCGTAGATTAGAACGGTTCTATCTCGTTGACCCAAGCCACGTAAAAATTGCAATAAACAAAGTAGAGGACGTCTAACTTGTTTTTGCAGGGGGTCATGTGATGTGGTATGGCCAATATGTGATTTGTGATAATGTATGCAATGATCATGTTTGTAATCTTTCACGACTTGCATGTCGACGAGTACGGCAACCGGCAGGAGCCATATGGTTGTCTTTTATTTTATGTGACCTGCGTGTCATTGAATCACCATGTAATTGCTTTACTTTATTGCTAAGAGTAGCATTAGTTGTAGTTGCAATAGTTGGTGGACAACCATGGTGATGGCGCCACAATGATGGAGATCATGCCGGTGATGGAGATCATGCCGGTGCTTTGGAGATGGAGATCAAAAGCACAAGAAGAAAGGCCATATCATATCACAATTATGAATTGCATGTGATGTTAATCCTTTTATGCACCTTATTGTTATGCTTAGATGTGATCGCGACGGTAGCATGATAAGGTGATCTCTCACGTTAATATCAAGATGTGTTCTTCCCTAGTATGCACCGTTGCCAAAGTTCTTCGTTTCGAAGCACCACGTGATGATCGGGTGTGATAGATTCTACGTTCACATACAACGGGTGTAAGCCAGATTTACACATGCGGAAATACTACGGTTTCCTTTACGAGCCTAGCATGTACAGACATGGCCTCGGAACACAAGAGCCGAAAGGCTAAACACGAGTCATATGGATGATATGATCAACATGGTGATGTTCACCATTGAAGCTACATCATCTCACGTGATGATCGGTTGTGGTGTAGTGGATTTGGATTGTGTGTCACTAAACAACCAGAGAGATGTTGAGTTTAGTGGGAGTTCATTAAGATGAACTAAAATTATCATAAACAAAAGTCCAGATGTCTTTGCAAAAATCCTTGTAGATCATGGTCGACTACGGTAGTCTGTTCGTTGCTGAATACTGCGTCTCGATGGGTCAAATTTGTTGAGTAGTACCTGCGTCCTGAAAGAAGTCCTACACACCAATGATGAGCTCTACGTGTTAGAAAAACCAATAGGAGATAAACCTAAATATTTCTGCAAGCGATGAAGAGTACATGGAGTGGTTTTGAACCACCTACTTGAAAGTCAAGTGGATGATGTGCACCTTCATGAATTCTGACCTAAGTAGACAATTCAAGAACTTGATTGCAATGGAGATTGTTGATGAGCTGAAAAATAGTTTTTCAGCACAAGTTAGAATTGTAAGGTTCGAATGTCTGAACGGTTTTTCTTTCACTCAAGATGGAAGAGAACACTTGCTTGGAACAACACCTGAGGATAATGCATGAGATACATCATCGTCTAGTGCTTGTTTTTGGAACCACGAGATGAATGACGGTTTCGCGATAGATGGGGTGATACGCTAGCTTCTCCCCAGCTTCAAGAATTATGTCGGAGACTATGTCATAGGAAGGGATTTGATCACTTTCTGTGAATTTGTGTCTCGGCTGCGTCATGTCAAAGTGGAACCCATAGCAAGAGAAGTTGACAAGGCAGAAAGTATATATTGATATACATGTTATAGGTGTTTAAGTCCAAATTGCAAATTGTGGCGGTTTCAATAAGTATTTGATACTCATTCTGTTTTATGAAAACAGAACCTGCTGCTTGAGATTTGCATAAAGGATATGGGAAGACGTTGTGGAATGGTGGCAATCAAGGAGTTGATGCCGGCAACGATCTGTCTCTACATTTATCGTTTTTTGATTAGAGGATTTGAATGAGTTTTTGTAATCAAATTGAGTGTGATCTTTAAATTAGTGTGTCTCGGTTTCTGAGACGGTTATTCATGTTAAAGACAAGTGGTTGTTCTATTTTCATGAATAATTCTTTTTGATGATCACGTTTTGATTATGAGATTATTGTCCTTTGTTTAATCTAAACGATGATTAGTTAAACATTTATAAAATATGTGACATACTAAAATATCCAAAACTTAATAATGACAATTGTTTTAGTCGTGCTAAATATTGAATAAACATTTTGATGTTTTATCAATGCGCCTTATTGAAGGAGTATGACTAAAATGCCACCCTTTGAAAGAGTGACATGAATTGCCGAAAATAAACACAAGTGTTGGTTGTATTTTCAGCAAATGTTAGATGTCATTATTTTGTGTACTCCATCATAAATGATTAAATAGGTGTATTTATTCGAGTTATGATATTTGATGAGATCAAATAAATTTCTGGAGTTTAGGATATTAAGTTAACAAGAAAATTGAGTCTTTATGATTTGATCAAAAGAGACAAAATATTTGAGTTATATGTTAGTATGCGGACTTGTGAGAAGTGTTATCACAAATTACAATATTTAGAATATTTTCAAAGGAGTTTGATATGTCCTAAGATATTGTAATCACACACTATTTGATATTGTGTGGTCTCAAAGAAGGGTTTTATTTCGGGGGGTTTAATAATAGCATTTAGATTTATTTGATAAACACTCTGTTTAGAAATAAGGATCTATTTATTGATTCGCATAAACATTTTTCATATGAGTTATGAGAAAAGGTGGTTTCATTAATTATGAGATAATTAGAGACTATTGCGAATAATGTTGTAGTATATTCATAAGTATGACTATGAATGTGATTCCACAATATGAGACTAAAAGGGGCAAACCAATTTGTTGGTTGTGCTAAGTATTTTAGTGGTTTATCGTGAAAAGGTTTCTTTGATAAAAGAATTGCTGGAATAAATGGAAAAAGCTAAAACCTTGCTTGCTTATGTATCGAGTGGCACATATGTAAAGTGCTATGTTGGTTAAACTTGACACATAAAGGAATTAATGATGGTGATCATTGAATTTCGGTTTAGCTTGTCTAAAGAAAAGTAGGATTCAAGAATATGGTATTTTGTCAGGTTACAAAATAATATTCATGATTTACTTGTCATGTTTCAGAAACAAGACATACCTACAAAACTACAAAGAAGAAATAGAAGCCTTAAATACGAAAATGACTAAGAGTCATCCTATGTTAAGTTTAAATCACAAAGTAATTGTTGCTTGATTTTATGAAAGTGATGTTTCACATATTTATTCCTCAAAAGGGGTTTTGCAGGGAATAAATAAAACTTAAAGCTAGTAAAGTACTAGCGTTTCGTATAAAGAGTTCTCGCTATTAATAGTTAATTAAGAATTTTGGAGGTGTCCAAAATATCGAGAAAATACACGAGTGTGATCTAATTAAGATATGTGGCGACATATGTTAAGTTAGAGCATAAACTATTTTCCATGATCAAAATATGTGGAGACATATGTTTGAGTGGGAGCTAGTTCATGGTCAAATATAAGGATAACATATTTCTTAGTGGGAGCCAAAGTGGTTTCACAATTTAATATGTGTATGGTGTATATTTGAGTGGGAGTTTACAACATCTTGTTTATATGAAATGGAGATTTCATAAATGTTGTAAATATTTCAGGAACCAAACGCATAACTTGTGAAGTTAATTTGAATGTCAAATATCTATGGAGATAGATGCGTATTTTGTCGATAAATAAGTCAGGAACCAATGTATAACTTATGAAGTTAGTTTGAACATCAAATATCCATGGAGATGGATGTATCTATGGAGGATAGATATATTTGATAAGCATTATGTCAGGATGTTTAACCTAAGTAAGATTTTGAAGGAGTTCAAAATAAAACAAGAGAAGAAAGGTTCATCTGCTTGTGAAAAATAGGTGAAACATTGAGTTGATAACTCAGTACAAAATTGATGGTTGGAGGATATGTTGATATTTGCTATGAATTGTTCATAGGTCTAAAACATATAAGAACCATGTGTTTGTATTTGACGATATGTGACCCAAGTTCTTGGTTAGAAGAACGTGTTAGAATGAGGAGTCATTTTAACATGAAGATGAGATAAAGGAATCTAGAGATTGGTAGACTTGGTTGAAGTTATAAAACCAAACTAGATTGGAGATCTCTTAAAGTCAGTAGTGCAGCAAAAGCATGATCAAAAATATCGGAGTGACATGATAGCACTGTCGATTTGTGAGTCTACAACATATAGGAGTATATGATTAATTCAAGGATTAAAAGATATAATATTGTGGTTTGAGAAATTTTATTTCAAGACTGAGTGAGTTCCGGTTGCACATGCTATGTGAAAGTCCTCTTGACTGATCATACGTCATGTAGGCATAAAAGGGAAATGAAAATCTCACTCCCTAACCAAATATATTATATTCATCATGTGATGATGAGAATTATCATGTGATGATAATAGGTTTATCATGAGATGATAAAGTAATGTCAAATTAGGTGACATTGACGTTTTGCAAAGAACATAAAGAACTGTATAGTACAGAATACGGACAGAACCTCTTCCACGAGCAAACATGATCAACACTGAGACTCCATGAGTGTTAGACACCATGAGTGTTGGATCGAGAAAATGTAAACTAGATTATTGACTCTAGTGCAAGTGGGAGACTGTTGGGAATATGCCCTAGAGGCAATAATAAAATGGTTTATTAGCATATTCATGTTTATGATAATAGTTTATTCTCCATGTTATAATTGTATTAACTGGAAACATAATACATGTGTGGAATATAAACAACAAGTGTCCCTAGTAAGCCTCTACCGGACTAGTTCGTTAGTCAAGAGATGGTTAGAGTTTCCTAACCATGGACTTGTTACAGTCACTTGATAACGGAGTCATATCATTAGGAGTAATGATGTGATGGACAAGACCCGATAATAAAGAGTTGCAATTGATCGTGTCACACAAGTTTCATTGCCAACACTTTTAGTATGCCAAGTATAGTTTCCTTAGACCATGAGATTATGTCACTCCCGTTTACCGGAGGAATACTTTGTGGACATCAAACGTCACTTCGTAACTGGGTGATTATAAAAGTGGCTTTCAGGTATCTCCGATGGTATTTGTTGGGTGACATGAATCAAAACTGGGATTTGTCCTTCCTTGTTACGGAAAAGATATCTCTGGGCCCTCTCGGTAATATAGCATCAAAAAGGTTACAACCATGTGATTAAGTGTTAATCATGGAGATCCTATATTATGGACGAGTAAAGAGAATTTGCCGGGTAACGAGATTGAACCAGATATGGAGATATCGACGATCGAATCTCGGGCAAGTTGAATATCGGTGAGACAAAGGGAATCGTATACGAGATTAAGAATCTCCGGCATCGTGGTTCAATCGATAAGGAACTTCGTTAAATATGTAGGAGTCAATATGGGCATCCCGGTCCCGCTATTGATTATTGATATGATCATGTCTGCATGTTTTCGAACCCGTAGGGTCACACACTTAACGCTCCGATGTAGCTAGGGTTAGTGATGAGATAATTGATGGAATGAACGAATGGTGATTCGGAGTCCCGGATAGGATCCCGGACATCACGAGGAGTTCCGGAGTGGTCCGGAGAATAAGATTCATATAAGGAAAGTTGTTTCCGGAGGTTTCGGAAAAGTTCCGGAATATTTCTGCAGGGTACCGGAAGGTTTCGGAATGTTCTAGAAGAGTCTAGAAGTGGGACCCACCTAATGTAGGGGGCCCACATGGACTAAAGGGGGTGCAGCAGCTACTTGGGCTGCGCACCACCCAGAGGCCCACTAGGGCAGCCGGCTAGCTAAAGGGCTAAGAGCCCAAGAGGGAAGGGGCGCCAAACCCTAACCCTAGGGGGCTGGCTTGGGGGCTAAGCCACCCAGCCGCCGGCCCTAGAGGGAGGTTGGGGCGCAGCCCCCTTGGCCCCCTATATAAGGAGGGGCAAGGGAGGGGGTGCGGACCACAAGTCCTCCTCCCCATACCCTAGCCGCAGCCCCCCCCCCTCCACCTTGCCCTAGGGCGCCACCTCTCCTCTCCCCGGAGGGCTGCCGCCATCACCACCTCCTCTCCTGCTGCACCATCCCTAGCCGTAGGGCTGCTGCACCATGTCCTCCTCCTCCTCCTCCTCTTGCCATGGCTTAGGCGAAGCCATGCTCGCGGAGATCAACATCATCAACGCCACCACAACCGTCGTGGTGCCGAGATCCATCTAGCCATCTCCACCTTGCTTGCGGGATCAAGAAGGCGGAGATCTACATCGAGCCGTACGTGTGGATACCGCGGAGGTGCTGCCCGTCGTGGCACTTCATCGGATTGGACTTCGAGGAAATACATCTCCTCGCGACTAGATGAGTCTAGTTGCGGGGATCGACTAGCCAGCCCCTGCACCGACAAAACGCGTTTGTTCGATCTTCAAGGGTAAGAGATTGGATCTCACCTTCTCTACCTCCATCTAGTAGATCTAGATCCTTGGGGTTTATTCCGCTTGTTGCATAGGAAAATTTTTGTTTTCTATGCTGCGACCCCATCATTTACATGATTTGAACGGAACTAACCTGGACTAACGTTGTTTTCAGCGGAAATACTTTGGTGTCTACTTTTATGCAGAACTAAAAATTTATCAAAAAAATCCAGAGAATAAAAGATGCACGGAGTTCGAGGGGCAGCCGTAGGGGTGCCACCAGGGGCCCACGCGGCACACCCCCTGGCCATGAGTCCCACCCACGTGGCCACCTGGGGCGCCGCCTCTCGACCCCATTCGGCCTATATCATCTCCTCAACGCCAAACACCCTAATATATGGAGACTTTTCCCATCCACGATACGGAGCCACCGACACCTCGATTCTCCCCCGAAGGGCCGATCTAGAGGCTGCTTTGGCCTCCGGAGAGGGGAAAATCGCCGCTGTCATCATCACTAACGCATCTCCACCACGCCATCATGTTTCCCCCATCCATGTGTAAGTAATCCCCTTTAGGTGGTGCTCTCTAGCGGCGGCGCATATGCTCAATTCTGGCGACTGATACGTGTCAAACGTATCTATAATTTTTGATTATTTTTATGTCTTTGACATTTGCTTTTATATTAAGTTTATGATTTATTTGAACTAACCTATTAATAGTTGCAAAAGTGCACAATGTTCTTGTTTTACACTTTGATGTGAAGAAATTACTTGGAAATTGACAAAAACGCAAAAGGAGCCTTGTTGGAGGTGGACTCTGACTTTCCTGAAATCTGTCCACCTCTGCAGATTTCAGAGATCGTCAGTTTGAGACCTGAAGATGATGTCAACTGAAAATCAAGGATTCTACAAAGTTATGGTAAATTTCAATACCTTTATTTTAAGCCCAAGAACAGCCCAATCGGAGGTCCATAGCTCCTGGAGGACCCATTTTACTTAAGGCCAAATATCTAATTACGGGAATCCGAAAGTTTGTGACGTGATTGACTAAAACTCTTACCAAACTTGATGGATTCGACCAAGCCACGAATTTGGGACCTCATTAAGGAGTATAGGGGTCCCTAGGAAGGTTCTAGAGAGGTGCCCAAGAGCCCTTGGATCAAGAGTCCATCCATCGTAAGGCCGAGAAGCATTGTCTCCACCTATATAAAGAGAGAAAAGCCTAATTTTGGGGGCAGCCACCAAAAGCCACGAAATGTCTCCCCCTTGGTTCTCATCTACAAGGGGTAGGGCTCATCTACAGCCCCAAGAAGTCATGGAGGAAGAGGGTTAGGGGCGGCACACCCCTTGTGGCCGGCCGACGCAGAAGGAGCCCCCTGCGCCACGCCGCCGACGCCTCGCTTTGCCTCTTCCTCCATGGCCGCTGCCTTCGCCGCCATCTCTATTGTCAATTTATCTTTGTATATAGTGGTTCATCCCCCCCCCCCCCCAACGCACACACCTCTGTACCCCTCTATGTAAACATGGTGTTTGATGCTCTAAATTATCATCCTATGATCTATGTCATGTTTGTGTAGTTCCTTTTTTTTTCCTATGGTTGAATTATTGAATATCTTCGGTTGATTCGAGTTGTATGTTGATATGGTACAGTCCTATGGTGCCCATTATATACTTGTGTGCGCATGGATCACATCATAGGGTTTATAGTATGTGAAGGAGCCCGGGGGTAGGGCTGCCGGAGTGAATGAAACCTGAGTCTCATCCCGGTTTTTGACATTGTATGGGATAAAGAGGACCTTATGATCTTAATGCTATGGTTAGAATTTTACCTTAATGAATGTTAGAAGTTGCGGATGCTTGCTAATATTCCAATCATATAGTACATGTAATCACAAGTAGTTGAGAACGTGTATGCTTTGCCTCTCCCACATAGAAAACTGCATCGAAGAAAATGAACCGAGTAGCTTCACTAATTAATTATGGACAATTCCACCACGCCTTCCACCACTTTTCCACACTCACGATTTTGTTAGTTTATAGTCCTTTAGTGTACTTTATTGCTGCAGCAACTAACTTAGACTTTCTTGTTATTTAACACCTTACAAAACTATCCCTTCATACCCGTTTTGTTCCTATAGTTTTATTTTCTAGATAGAGCAAACGTTCGGTGTGCGTAGAGTTGTGTCAGTGGTTGATAGAACTTGAGAAAATATTTATCGTACCTTTAGCTCCTCGTTGGGTTCGACACTCTTACTTATCGAAAAGGCTACAACTGATCCCCTACACTTGTGGGTTATCAGCGACACGTCGTCTTCGATCTGGTGGAAGGATAGGGTTCCCTTTCCCGACTATAGCAGCATGTTGGTGGCTGTGGGCTCCAGGTTCGTCCCTTTAGCCGTCGCCGGGCTTGGCTCCTCATCATATCACGGTTTTGTTTTGAGGGCCTACTACCCCTGCCTCTGTAGTTGTGCCCGGTGGCTTTCCTACCGCTCTCATGTTTCCAAGCGTTGCGACGATGTTACATATGTGGTGTGCTCTCATTGTCACAGTGGTCGTTCTCTGAGCCCGCTTCAGTTCCCCAGTCCAACACCTCTCTTGCTCTCGGGTTATCGGTGGCCCTCATGTCCGACGGTCTGGTGCCTTTTGATCCAAGGCGAGAGGGTAGGCCCCCTCTTCGACATGAGAGCAGGAAGGTGTTGCTTCCACAAGGCTAAGTTGTCTTCCTTCCTCAAATCTTCCTTGTTCCATGGCAGTGCCTCGCGGTGCCTCTTCTGCTCGGTGTCCTTTGCTCTTGACTGTTGCGAACTTCGCATCTGGAGTAGTGCTTTACCTTCATTTCTATTTTGTTCTTGTTGTTTGCGTAGAGTTGTAAACTGTCTAGGGTGTGCTCTTGTATCGTTTCGACCGTTGTGTTTTGTTCTGGTGGTTGTAATGGTGGCCGTGTGTAATCCATGGCCGGTTGTTGGCTTCATTAAGCTCATCTTGAGCCTTCCGTCTAAAAGAACATGTGAGTGCTTCTACTGTTTTTTGGTCCATTTTTTGCACAAGTTACGTACTTTTTATTATTTAGTTTCGAACTTGGCATACACATAGTTATGTACATCTACATACATGATTTATGGAAGTTCAGATGGATAAGGAATACCTAACTTCTCATATTCGCCATGCACAACAAGTGTAATATCCTTCTTCTTTTTTGTGTCCACCTTGCCTAGCCTAGTTTTTACCATTACATGTTCACCGTACCCACACCTCCTTGGCGAAGGGACAATGCAGAGCAAGATTCATCGCATAGTATTTCATTTAATATTAGTTTACACTATATCAACATATAAATTAGAATGAAACGAGTTGGCTTGTCCACAATTTAAACATACCTGAACAAGTTTGGACAAAAAGTAAAAAAAAGGATATATTTTTAGTGTACAAAATTGGAGAAACAAGCAATAAAGCTATGCAATAGTACATGTAAAACAGATAAGATATATGTGTGCCCCTATTTGTTCATCGTTTAACAAGGATAGAATACAAAATTATTATACAATCCGTCACCAATAGCATTGTTATGGAGACAAGTAATTATGTATGAAGACCTTATGTGTCAAAGTATGTTTGAAACTAATTAGAGGTAAACACTCCTAGCTACCATAACATGCAAGGTTGGCAAACCTGTAAATCACCTTGAGACGACTAACTTCAAAATTCATTGCGGGTGCATTGTCTCACATTTCTTGCTTGGCGTGGCACCATTATCTACTTATCGACACCAACATAATAGGCTGTGTAGTATAGACAACAATGAGAATTTAAAAATAGTTTGTATTCAAATTCACGGATGTTTACTAACTCATCCACATTTTAGTCTTTAGTATCACAAGGTTTCATTTTAACATTCTAGTATTACTAAACATATGTAATCATATAATTTATACTAAACTTTTCGGAAATCCGCTTCGGTGCCCGGGCTCATCTGAGCCCGGCTGACTTTCCGATTTTTTTGAAATTTGAAAACGCTTCGAAAAATTCTAAAAAAAATTATGCGGAAACATATTCATGTATGCAACACTCGTGTAAATTTTCGACAGAAAATATCAATTTTTGTGCCCTGTGCAAAAAAGACAAAAATCTGACAGACAAAATAGGTGAACAGTCCACTATTCAAAAAGACAGATTTGTCTTTTTTACACAGGGCGCAAAAATTGATATTTTCTGTCGAAATTTTACACGAGTGTTGAGTACTTCAATATGTTCATGTCCAATTTTTTTCAGAATTTTTCGAAGCATTTTACTATTTTAAAAAAATCGAAAACAAAACCGGGCTCATATGAGCCCGGGCACCAAAACGCCACTCTCTAAACTTTTACACTTCTTTCGAAGTCATTTTTTAGCACGATATGATCTTAATGAATATATTTTATCTAATTATCTAGCATAGTTAATCGCATATAGTGTTATTAGTTGTAGTGATGTTTTATAAAATTGCAATATATATATTGTGAAAAACACACTTATGCTGTACAAAATTCAAACAATATGTGTTACATTGTTTCCTTTATAGGTAAATTTTGACAACTACGTAAATTTATAGTGCATTGCATATTGACGGTAAATCTCTCTAGAGCATGACGGTGTAAGACTATATAAACATATTTTTAGAAACTTCTAGATATATAGGAAGTGATAATGTCATTGAAGAGGTAATTTCAGTTCTTTGGAGTAGCCTTGGAGATTTCCAATCAATCCTATATTATTTGCAAATGAGGGAAAGAAACGAAGCAACAATGGCCTAGGGAAGTTGAACCATGGGACTAAGAGAGAACCAAATACCAAGCCTGAATAAACATGAAACACAAGTAGATGTGAATACAAATCTTCCGCGATATGCCACAAAGGAGACATAATTGTAAGATTATATTCTAGATCAAAAAATTATTTAAATTTTGAGTGAATTCCACTTTTTACCTTCTAGCTGTTCATTTGTGACACTAAATACACCATCCATTTTAGAATCGTTTAGATCACTACAAGTTTTACGGTGGTTGGTAATTTTAGAGATCGTCCATCAATTCGATCTAAGGGTGTTAAAATAGACGGAACCTGACGGTACCAAAAGTGTGGGGACGGTACCGAAAATATTTGGGGACGGTACATAAGTTATGTGGGGACGGAACTGAAATTACGTGTGACCGGTACCTATATTTTTTAAAGGGAACATTCGTAATTTCAAAGATAAAAATAACCCCCGCCATATGTACTCTCTCCCTCACTCTCCTCGTTACCTCTCCTCTTATAGTGGCACCGAATCACCGCCGACCTGGTGAGCGAAGGGAGCAGCGACACCGAATTCTCGTCTCCTTCCGTCCCTTGCGCTGCCGCAGGTTGTGCCCGCGGGATCCGGCCTCGGGCTCAGTCGGGATCCCTTCCCATCCATTCCCGTCTCCCGCGTGGCTATCGGGATGCATCCGCCGACGCTAGGCGAGGAAGGATTTGGCGGCAACACGGAGCCGGCCGCCTGCGCTGAAGTCTGAACGGAGGAGATGCGAGAGGGAGGTGACCACATCGATGGCGGTGTTGGTGGAGGGCAAGCTATCTCCGGCCTCTTTTTATGTATGTTCGTTGGAAAAAGGTGTGAGGTGATGGTAAAGAAGTCTGAACGTTATTGTCGATGGTGCCCTCCGATATTTGCATATTTTGACGCACCATAGACATAACATGCCGGTCCGTTCTAACTTCTAAATTGTGTAGAATGTCAAAATGGAGGTAAAACCATATTCAAAATTATATATAATGTATTTATGATTTGGCTCCATAAGTATATCACAAATATACAACTAGAAGGTAAAAAGTGAAATTCACTCTTAAATATTTATGGCTTACGCAAAGCCAATATGATATGTAAAGCTACATCAAATTGTAGACCAGAAAATAATAAGGTTATGAGATTCCACATTTTTCTCAAGCTCTTATAGTACGACAGGTGTCACGGCCTCTAGTTTTCTATGACATCATTTACATGCTACGAGAGGTGGGAACTCGACACAATACATGTAGAAAAGATAAAGCAGCCCAACATATATAATATTGTCCCGTTAAAAAAAACATATACGTACAATGTTGTAGGTTAGCCTTGACACAAATGTGGAGTAAAACTTAAAGATCTTCCTAATGTGCTAACAAAAGTAAGTAAACGTTAATAACATGGTACGGTGTTCGTTCGCGTACAATCTTGTTCCTATCTCAGGAAGACAACTCTTAAACGGAACTAACTCTCCACGGTGGAGATAATAAAAGCCAGACCCCAAAATGGACGGTTCGCAGCGAAGGCCACGAACGAGGGCACGCCACAGCCGCCGGATCCCGCCGACCCCGTGATCGGACGGCGCACACAGCGAGCGCCACGAACCGGCCAGAAAACGTGGGGCCCACCTCATCCGGGGATGGAGACGGACGGACGGCTGACGTGTAGCGCCGCGCGCAACGCGGGGAGGTCTACCCACGTGGGCCCCCACATCCCGCTGAAACCTACCCACCGCGGAAACGTCTCCGTAGGCCAGGTCCATAGACCTTCCAGATCACCGTACCGTTTCAGCGCCGCACGTGAGGCGCGGCCTGTACACCGGGTCTACGCGCTGGCCCCGAGAGTTGGCGCACCTCTGCCCGCTTCCTGCGGCCATTGCGGGCCGCTGTTTATGGGAAATTAATTTCAGATTTTTAATATTTTCTTCCGAAAAGTAAAGGGGGGAACGGATAACGGAAACCCTAACCCCCCCCAAATCACAAATCTATCCGAATCGCTATTTAAATGTTTTGCGGTTCGCTCCTCCGATCCGATGTCCTCCGCGTCGTTCCCCTCGCCGATCCGACCGCGAGCCGCCGTGTTCGTCTATCCGCCGGGATCGGTCTCTCCGGCTCTCCGGCGCCGCCTGTTCGACGACGCCATGAGGAAGAAGCTGGACACCCGCTTCCCCGCGGTACGACGATGATTCCTATGCTCCCGCGAGTTTATTAACTTGTTTCCATAAAAGTTCTCGTGTAAGTAGGCTCAGATTGCTGACGCGCTATATGCGCACCGTCGATTTGGATTTAGCGATTATGATTAGAAGACACGCGGTTTTTGTGTGCTCACCTCACCCTGTATTTGCTTCGCATACGGGTTTTGTGACATGCGGTTTTTTGTGTGCTCACCTCACCATGTGTGTGGTTAGGTTTTGCTAACATGGTGGGCAATGGACTTGTGACATGCATGGATATCTGTTCCTCTCCTTTGTTGGGCCTGTCGAGGATTTTTGGGTGCAATCCCTAAATACTACATGTAGATTTTCCAGCACGATTAGATTTTCCAGCCGTCTGTGTGTTTGCTTATCCTTATACACGTTTGTATTCTGGTGGTTATGTTTCCCTATCGTGATGGCAGTGAAACTGTGCTTATAGATGGATTTGATTTCGTGGGCGGTTTGTTCGGTGTGTGAATCAGGATTCTTCGGCCTTTGGATCTAATTTGGGTGGATGTAGGCGTTGGATGCGTGAAAATCCTGAATGGATTACATTCTGCCTTAATGTTTGGTTTAAGCATGGACGATAGTGCCTTCATGACCTACTTCTGTAGGTAAAATCAGGGTGTTTGTTGTACGCTTGCCTAATTAGTTATGATTAATTCCTTGGGTTAAGCTCTCGTGCTTCAACAGGTAGGTTTGTTAACCTAGATTAGTTGCACTCACTATTTACCGGAAAAAGATGGACATGATTTTCTGAATGGCACTGTTGTCAGCATGAGAATTTTCAGGAATGGTAAGTTAACTGTGACGGAGGTGGCTTGTGTAGTTGGGAGTAGTAGCTTAATTCTAGGTTATGGTTCAATTCCCTTCAAATAGGTCCGCTTGTACATAAACTGATATTCCTGCTTGACAGCATTGCTCCTTCCTTTTTTCTATATAGAAAATGAGAGCGATTGCTAGTGTGAAAATGCGGAAAACAATTTGTCAACTGTATGGAATCAATCATGCAAGTTATTTTTATAGCTGTCAGTCTGTTGACATTTGTACCATTGTAGTCTAGATCTAGATTGTGTAGACCAATGTGCGTTTCTCCATATCGTGGGAGGGAAGCTTCTTACTCGACAAGTTAGTACTGTTTAGCTTTTTGTAGTATATATAGAAATGATGAACTGACCAAGTAGGATTCTACTGCTTAACCATCTGGTATGCAACAGGCGGTGATTGTTCGTTAAAGCTGTGTACAATCTATAGAATAAGTAGTATAATATTCCAGAGTGAATATCTAATTCCAACCACGCAAAATTCTCGAATCTGTTTTTGATCTATCTTTGGGAGAAGATGCTAGCATTTGATGACATACGTTTGTTGTACAATGGAATCCTCGTGATACTGAATTTCTTGTACAAGAGATAGAGATGCCTTTTCCATTAACCCTTTCTTTCACAAGGGACCAGGAGAATCTCTTTCCTTCATCTGCTAGGACCAATGCTTATAATCACATGTGAATACTACCGCTGTCACGTCTTTTTCCGTTAAAATTAACATTGGCCGTTTGCAGTGTAGTTTAGGGCGAGAATAATAATGATTTATGCGAGCCTTTTATTGATGACAGGTTGTCATTATTTCAATAAAATGCAGGTTATAATTTCTACTAGTCTTTTTAGATGGTATCATGAGCTCTTCTGTTAATCTAATGTCAGCTTACATTATAATCTGTGATTCAGCCTCGTATTAAGAAGATCATGCAAGCAGATGAAGATGTTGGCAAGATTGCTTTAGCTGTACCTGTTCTAGTGTGTAAGTTCTCTACAACCGCTTTCTAGAAAACTTTCCTTTTATCTCATCTATATTATTAGTTGAGGAATTCTTTCACTACATGCTGCATCTTTTTTATAATCATTTACTATTCTTTAACGAGATAGTTGAGTAGCTTATATTCTATTGTATACATTAGTATCTATTGTACCTTCTTGGTGTAAACAAAACATGGGCAAAATTGTAGAACTATTTGGTCCTTTGGGGAGGTTGACAGGGATAAATCCTGAATTTCTTCACAGAGCCGTGTTTTGTACTATATGAGGCATGGCACATTTGCAGCTGTCAGTCGGTCACTTGTAAGAACTAAATCTAACACCATATCAGTGAAATCCAACCACAGAACTACACTTTATTCAGATGACATGATTTGATATATGGTCACTCTAGATCTCTATTTTACACTTGAGAATAATACTAACCGTAAAACATATAGGGAAGATGTAGAGCAATGCTAGTCATCTTTCTCTTGATAAAGGAGGAACTTGCTACCAAGGTCATCAGAGCTGAGGTGCAAATCTGAATCCTGTGGCCAAGGAAAATTTAGCACAGGCTAAATGGCAAACCCCCTCATTGCATTCACATACTTCCAAGCAACAATGTAAGCCTATTTTCCTATATTATTCCACGCATCCACAGTTGTTTTTCACCCTCTTACCCCACAGGTGCATCACCCTTACATTTCCATGTCAGAGTCACCTCTGACTAGCTCCTCCACCAGGCACCCCATCTCTACCCTGTTAGCTCTGCCCATGTCTTCATGATTTAGCTTTCTCTGTTCTGCTGATTCGCAGCAAGTGAATATATTTTATATGTCCTGGAGGGTCAAACTGGGTACAGGAGACGATGGGGCACAAGTTAGGCGAGGGAAGCCATGTTGAGGGCCAAGGGAAATCTGGGAGAAGGCTAGACGTGGGAAGAACCAGTGTATACCTGGTGCAGCATTAAAGACCACAAACTGAGTGGAGTAATTAAGTGCCCTCAAGACTGCAGGAAGAGCTGATGTAGCATTAGATGACTAGGTTAATCAAGGATACTCGACAGGTTACACACTGGCGGGTCATAGTTCTAATGAGAGCCATTCCATTTTAGTTGCACGTGCACAAATGTGGGTGCACCTAAAAAGCAAATAGGACTCCTACTCCTACAAACATTATAGATATCATTCATTCCATGGTATAGCTTAATTGCATGTACTTATTTGAACTAACTGATTCATTAGTATTGGCACGTTACATGTTGATATAGGCGATCCTAAAGTAACTCGATATTTCTTGATACACTTTCATGCTCTTGTTCTCTTAGTTTGTTTTTGTAAGAACTCTTTTTGTATCTCGCATCATGCATATGCTCTCGAGTTTCAACTAACATCTTTGTCTGATGTCCATGATTTGCAGCCAAAGCGTTGGAGCTGTTTTTGCAAGACTTGTGTGATAGGACATACAATATTACAATTCAAAAGGGTGTCAAGACAGTGAGTTCATCGCACTTGTAAGTTTGCTTGACCTTATATGATGTGTCATATCGAAACACTTTTTCGCTGACTCGATTGGGATATGGATAATTTATATTATGATATAAAACTTTATTTTTAGTATGGCAGTTTCTTGGTGCCATCATCCATTTGGCATTTCGAGTTTTCTTAACAATGCATTGTTCCTGCATTTTCTTTGTCAAGGTTCACTATACAGCTGTAATCTATTGTTCATGTAGTGTACGTAGTTTATAAAACATACCACGGACCAGTTGTTCAATAACACTAGAAAGGTCACGTGTGGGTTAAAAAATAACATTGTTTCACTGAACAAATGGCCACAGGACCCACCTATCATTGTCGCATTGGCTGTCATTCTTCAATTTGTGGCTTTACTAAACAAATTTCCTTGTATAACAAATGTCAAAAGTGAAGAAGCTTTGACATATTGATATTGCTCTAGCACTCCATTGTCAGGAACGAGTATGGACTAGATCCTTTTTTTCGTGCTGAACTGAATTTTGTGGCGTAATCTGTATCTTACTATATGTTGATCCTATTTACTACGCCAAAGTCAGCAGCTTGTTGTAATGAAGATGTAAAAGTATCTTCCTTAATACATGTTCTTGAACTAAAAGAGAAAGTTACATAAGCATGTGTCCCATGGTTGTGAATATTGGTTTTGGGTATTACTGTGTTGGTGATAGTTGCATAATTTCAATTTGTGGTAGAAATAGACTTACTTTCTTGATCCTGATATGTATTATGTATTATTTCCTGAGGAAAAAACATTTGTTTTGTCTGATGGTCCCGTTATCTCATTCAGTACTATGATTTTACAGGAAACAGTGTGTCCATAGACACGATGTGTATGATTTCTTGAAGAATGTAGTCAACAAAGTTCCAGATCTAGGTGCACCTGATGCCAGTGCAGATGATAAGCTTGGCAAGAGAAGGTAAGGTATCAAATTGTGGTTAATTAGACTCTGATATGAACTTCACTGACTCCCGAAATGTCATCAGGAAACATGCTGAAGATGAAAGTGAGGAGGAAACGAAGCGGACAAGAAATGTTAGTCTTCGTGATTTATATATTTCCGTATATGTTGTATATTACACAGCTTGCATGTACTTTTCTGAGCAGTTTTTAGTATGAGCTGATGGCTTCCGTTTTCTCTGTTAGTCAGCCCTGTCATTCAGTTCATATGCTACTAAAATATATGACCACTCATTTTATGTCTGGGCTTTAGTTTAGACCTGCTTTTGCTGATAAAAGATTTGCACTTGCAGGAGGCTGCAAGCCAAACAAGCAATGGCAGAGGGCGTGGGAGGGGACGTGGGAGAGGGAGGGGGCGTGGGCGTGGAGTTGAGAGGGAGATCGAGAACCATGACATATCTCAGGGCCAGTTTAGCAAGCCAGGATACCTAAAGGTAGAGATTGGAGATGGGTTCTCCGATCAAGTTGAGACCAAGCAGCCAAGCCCTTTGAGCAATGCCAGGGCTTCCTTGAGGAACATCGACTTGAACATAGATCTTACTGATGACTATGAGGAGGATACAGTAGCATTGCAATTCCAGCCTTCACCTCCCGCGATGGTCATGGCTGCAGCCCCTGCAGGACCGTCAGTTTCTCAGGTGAAAGAAGTGAAGAACAAGGATTTCCTCGGCTGGCAACTGCCTGAGATGAGCAAGATGGCCATGGATCCGGTTCAGTTTGCGCTGTCGTCATCGAACCATAGAGTAGAGGAGGATGAAGACTATGACAATGAAGAATGATGACTTAGAAGCTAGCTCTGGACCTAGTTTGAGAGGCTGATAGGTTGACTTGACCATTGTACATCCTGCAGTTAGCCCCAGCTCAACTCTGTAGCGACTCAACTGTATCATATGTGTGCCAGCAGAAGCTGCAGAAGTAGTTAAGGATGTGACATGTAATGATCGGTCAATAGCCAGTAGCTAGTGCGTATGTACCAACTAGTATATGTAAATCGTGGTTTCTCTCCGGTTTAATGCTATATAAGTTTCAGACAGTCAGTTACGTTTTTTTGTTTGTTTGTTCTCTTGGTAGAAGATTTCCTGCTTCAGTGATAGATGTGACAATGAACTGGCTAAAGAATCTCGTGCCATTTCTGTCGTGCAGCAAAGAGTGGGCACTAATCAAAATACTTGCAACTCGATGGCATGTTTAATTTTGGGAGTTACATCCAGATAGCAAGGCTTATTCACCATAAAACACCTACTCCAATAGCCAGTGATTCTAGGTCACAAGGTTGAGCTGACATATATTTATCCTAGGCGGCCGGCTTGAATTCCTGGAGCCCCTTGAAGTTCTCCCACACCCTTACCCGAACCGGGCGAGCTCGATGATGTCGGGGTGGTTCTCCTGCCCCGCCGACGCGTCCACGATGCCGCCAAACACCCATGGACGTGGACCGGCCATCGCTGCTGCCGTCCGGTACGGGGCCGCTGTGCTGAGCCGTGGAGGAGAAGAGTAGACGACGACGGCCGCTGCCATCGAGAGAACCGATTCCGCGAATCGGGGACGATCGATCTCATATTTGAGAGGAGTGGAGTGGACGGACGTGGGGGACACGGGGAAATGCGATGTGATCTGCTGCGGGAGCACGAGCGCGGAAGGCAGGTGGAGCCGAAGTAACCGGCCGGCACCGATCCTAACGCGGGACTAGCAAAGTGATAACAACTGAAGATTACAAACCTTGAGATTCAAGAAAAGATCATAACAAATCAGGAAGGAATCGGTTGGTTTTAAATTCTACCTAACCGGGTTATATCAAAAAAGGGATTTGGTTACCGAGCGAATTTTACCACGGGTGCCAACCGGCACTTACCGGGGAGACTCAGAATTCTGAAAACTTACTTACCGGTATTGTGAGTCTCCCCGGTAAATGCGTTTCCGGAATTCTGATCTCTAATTCAGAGAAGGCGCTAACTAACATTGATTCTGACATGCTGATCTTACTAGTGTCAACACACATGCGAGATATCTCAAATATTCTTTATGTTACCCGATGCACAATTGTAGGAGAATGCAAGTACTAACAAATAAATTATTGTTATAAGTGAAAATGATATGCCAAGTGTCGTTAAAGTTAGATATTGCATGACCCCAACAATGCTCCTCTATCAAGTTTGAGTCCTCTGGACCCAAAGCTTTTCCCAGATGCACTGAGAACTTTTCAGTGGTAGAGAGAGGCGTGTTTGAGGTTTCGCAAACTTATCACTACACGATTGACTTGCGAACATCGAAAGCCTCTAAATTTCTCTTCCTGTAATGATTAACTCAGCAATCCTGTGTTGTTCATGTGAAGCAAGCTGTCATGATACGTGTGAGGTGAAATGCAAGCAAGTTCAGGGGACTGATCAAAATACTTGGAATTCATCAACTCAATGAGCACGTTCCATTGTGGGGATCGATCATACCCACGGGTAACACATCAAGTACGGAGCAAGGTTTATTCATCATAAAACACCTATAGCCAGTAAGACTGACATGTTCGATATGCTCCACCCACAAGCTTGAGATGCTAAATCCATATATGCAGAGCTTCTCAGGCGGCCGGCTTGAATTCCTGGAGCTGCTTGAAGTTCTCCCACAACTTCTCCCACACCTTGGCCTCGTACAGCTTCTTCTCGCCGCCCTCCTTGACCTCGATGGTGAAGTAGTGCATGCGGCCGGCCACCACCTGAAGCCTCACCTTCACCAGCCTCTCGAACTCCAGCAACGCGTTCTGACAAACAAAACACAAGGGGCAGTCAGTAGTTAATTTCAGAAGAAAAACAGAGAAAGGTGAATTCTTTGGATCTGTCGGGTGGAAATTAATCTTACGGCCTTGGCGTTGTGCTCGGCGACGGCGAATCGGGCGAGGTCGATGACCTCGAGGTCGTTCTCCCGCCCCGCCGGCGCGTCCTGGATGCCGCCCACCATCGTGCCGCGCCGGGGACCGTCGTGCGCCGCCTCGGCCATCGCTGGTGCCGTAGCGAGCTGCGGGAGGAGTAGAAGTAGAATGACAGCTGCAACTGAGAACTGATTCCGTCGATCGATCGCCGTAGACATCGAGGGGGATGGAGTCGGGGACGGGATTTATAGCGACGTGATGAGGGGCGAAGGAGGGGAAACGCGATGTGATCTGCTGCGCGAGCGCCACAGTATCTTCTGGGCGTCGGGACGGGCGCGGTACGCCGTTGCGTAGGCACCGCACGTCGACGCGATGGCGATGCGTTGCGAATGAATGCTTAACGCGGAAGGCAAAGTGGTGGCGAAGTAAACAGGCGCCACCAGACACCAGTACAGAATATGGCAAGTTGGCAACCAAGTCGGTATGCCAGGTAGAGTGGATTTTCTACCATGGATAGAAATACCGTGGTGCTTGGAGATACTTGTGGGTTTTATTTTTATCAGAGCTTGTCATGATTTAGAATGTACTCTCCGGGTTCCACAATATAAGATGTTTTAGCTTTTTTTCACATTCATATTTGTACCACATGTATCTAGACATATTTTATTGTATATGTTCACTCCCTTTTCACTCCTTTTAGTCTGAATCTAGACAACATGTGAAACTTGTAAAGCATCTTATATTGTGAAACGGAGTGAGTATTTGGTAATGTTTTCTCATGGTTTATTCTATTTATATATGTCAGATTTTATCTTGTTGCAAAAAAGGTGTCGTCATGTCTCACTGCAATCTGAATCACACAACACGAGTCTCCAAACACATTACATGGTGGATCGACCGTGCATAGTAAACACCCATTTCTCCTATCCCACACACATTTTCTTGTTAGAAACACCGAGTACAATATACACATAGACAATACACACCTACACGCCTCTTGTAATGTGGATGGGCGCGACTGCGACAATAACATGGTAGGACATGGCTGGTACGGCGCCGTGTTATAGCCTCTCCTCCTACATTGCACTGAGGAGTCCTCTATGCCCGGGCTCACTGGAAGACCTAGAAATTTCTCGACTCCTAGGCAAACATGCTTAAGATGCCAATTTTCGAACATACTTACTATAGACGGTTACAACTTACACAACACAAGAAGGGACGTTGTCGGCAAACCTAGGTGGCTGCTTGGGCTGAATGGGTGGTAGATCCACCCCTTCCGAGGCTGGCTGGATCTAGTCGTGGCAAGGTTCGGTTAGGACATTGTAGCCACACCTCAAATTGCAATAGCCTCCTTTGCTAACTAGCAGGAGCTATGCTCAGAGGTGCTTAGATCCAGTGGCACTGGAGTGGGAGGGTCCACGGGTGAACTCAGGATGGCCACCATCAAGGACGAAGAAGAAGGGAGATTGGGGACCAGAGGTGAGTGAGAGAGAGAGATAATTCATGTGATTTTTTTGAATCAATAATTCATGCGAATCTAGGGATGAAATGACCATGGGTATACTTTCTTACTTGTCTCTGGTCTTGCGCTGCCTGCGCCGGATAAGTGGAATCCAAGAAAGCTTGTTATGTCAACTCAAATCTCTTATGCTGATACAAGCCCGACTGCGTGAGATAGTGTCTTTACAAGATGAGGTGGGCTTAAGAACCTTGTATGGATGTCTCCAACGGGTGGTATTAAGTATTGGTCATTTCAACACCAGTTGAAAGCACAAAACCTGTATAGTTGATGTTGAACCGACACACAACATGGAAGGCATATTTGAGAGAATCATTAAAGGATCAGTGTCAACGATTTGATGAAGTTCGTCAGGAATACCCTATGTACTCGAGAATTCTCTATTTACTTATGCCTAATTCGGAATTGCTC
Source organism: Puccinellia tenuiflora (assembly GCA_012064385.1). Classification (NCBI taxonomy): domain Eukaryota; kingdom Viridiplantae; phylum Streptophyta; class Magnoliopsida; order Poales; family Poaceae; genus Puccinellia; species Puccinellia tenuiflora. The sequence continues at coordinate 54,501 of QRDG01000509.1, forward strand.
TGCGTACCGACGTTTTGTGTCCGATGTGCATCCGACGTTAGCTCTGGGCCGTGATATGGGCCAATAATGAAAATACCGACTCATTGATTTCAGTGTCGTACGAGCATCGAACATGAAACTGTCAAGCGTGTAGTAGCGTTCTACCTAACTATATACCAAAATTCTAGTGCGCTATTTTAAACAATACACTTTATAAATATCTACGAAGATATTTAAGGATACAAGAACATATTTCAAACACATATACACACCCTATAATTCACGTAAGTATCATAGATTATTATATTAAGGCATGTGTTTTGTCCTTTTTTTATTTCACACATTAAAAGGGGATTTGTTTCAAAGAATGATACTTACTCTCAAAAAAAATAGTAACAATTTTTTTTTAAATATGATTTACGTTTGGTTCAATTCATCATTGATAAATTTAAAATGGCAAAGGAATAACACCATTTATTACTACTATTTAACGACATTGCATTGTTGTTCATAATGATAAGTAAGAAATACAAATATATAGTAGTTAAATAGAACCCACAAAAAATGTAGGTTGAAACACATAATTATAAAAAGTATAAAAGATTAATATAAATATAAATTTCATATTTTAAGCTTGCTCAACAAAAGCTCGGTCGGACTTGAGAGGCTTAAAATTTAAAGTAATAAATAACATCGATCATCAGGTGTTATATGAAATTTATCACATTTCAAAGTAAGGAAAATTATCAAAAAATTAATTTATGTCCATAAACTTATCAAAATTTGACTGAAAATTTGAACTTCACCAGTAAATCAGAAAAATACGGAAAATCGAAAATATTAGTACGAGTCTACTGTCTAAATATGAGCCAATTCTTGGAACATATGAGCCCTTAAACCGAGATGTGAAGTTCTGGGTAGAAATTATGACAACATCTTTTACGGGCACAATTTAACAAAGATTAATGGGAAAATTTTGAGCATGTTCATAGGTTCATATGAACAATTAACATAGAGGCTTCACTGCCTTAGGTGGAGTTACAACATGCGCAAATACAACATTCTTCTTGGCTTTCTTCCCGATGTAGTCTTCTTCACATGGGTCTTTTTTATTGGCCTTCTCTTGTGTTGTAGCTTTCCTCCCAAGTTTCTTCTTCTTAGCCATCTCTTGTACGTGATGTATCTCTCTTTGTTTTTTAGGCTTAATTGGATCTGTGCCACTCCAATTTCTATTTTTCACGAGAAATGAAGTTTCACGAGTAATAAAATTTGCAATTCCTCCAATAGACTTAGCACTTCAGAGTCACATTTTCCTAATTATATTAGTAATTCAATAATTTCTTTTAGCAACAACTGCATGATCAAGTTGTAAGTGTTCTTATCCTTTTCCAGCAAAGCACTATTCTCTTAATTTTGAGAAACTTGCTCAATGGAAGCTTGTCTCATGCCCGAACTTTATCATGGTCTCGTGGAAAAGTGTGTACTTCCAAAATTTAATGGACTGACATGAAGCAACAAGTTTATTTATTTGAAACAAAAGAGGAGATGATATGTCGCTGACAGATCTCTACATGTGCTAAACAACTAAAATGAACAGACATGCCGCCATATCAGCTTTGATAATAATTTTTTTGTAGGACATCCATGCATTGCAAGAATTTTTAGTAAAAACAGTATTTATCATGAAAATATAAAAAAGGTACATAAACTTGCATCATAGTCTACAAAAGTTTCAAACTAGTACATGTTTTACATTGAGATACCAACATCATCTATCCTTCTCTCATATGTTCTAACAACGACACAAAGTGCATGCAAAAGATGATTCGGTCAGGGATACACCAAATGGCCATACCCTCGACATGACTATAATCCAACGTACCAAGGTGGCCCACAGATGATAATGCTAGCATGCTTATCGGACGGCCCAATAAGCTGAAGCTCAAGGTGAAGGCCTAGCCAGCTATGAAGGATCCAAGAGGAAGGCCCAAGAACCAGCCGCCTTGGAGTACAAGTCGTAGCGCTATTCGTGTTATACTAGGACTCCGCCTATATAAAGCTGGCCTACAGGAGCCTTAGGGCTAACCCACAACAGATCATTGTAGCTTGTAACCTCTATCACACATAGTGAAATATCACAACATATAGGGTTCACTTATATGTGTTGAGTGTTTAGCCTTTGTTATTTTTGCTTCCAGCTCTTGTTTTCAAGCATCTCTTGTTCAGAGCTGTTAGCTTTTGTAGTTAGGAAGTATTGCCCTTGTTGTTTCACCCTTTTAGTTTTGTTTCAAATAAGTTGATTGGTGTTTGGTTGAATGGAAATTATCATGTAGGAAGTGTTAAAAGTGCTGCTTAATCTTGTAGACCATTGTCTTGAATCTTTGATACTTGTCAATTGTTTAGAGATATGAAGTAGATTAATTCTTAAACTTGTGGATCATCTAGTAAGAATAGATTAGTAAAGAACTACTGTAAAGCTTTAAAATTATGGTGCTTGTCCTGCTTGGTAGCTCTCAAAGTCTAGATATTCTTTTTGCAAAGAGTTGGTTTGGCTAACAAGATAGACGGTGTGAAGTCCAGTGGTTATGCATGATGTATATCTGTAGTCATTCATTGAACCAAGTTGATGTTATGTGTTTACTTGATATCCTGCTAAGCCCAAAAATTCCGTACTGAGAGGGAATACTTCTCGTGCATCCAACTCCCTGAGCCAAATATATTTGCCATTTGTGTCCACCATACCTACCTACATGTGGTATTTCCTTGCCACTCCAAGTAAAATTTTCATGTGCTATCTTTAAAACTTTCAAAATTCTCTTTTTTGTGCCTCTGTTTTTAAGCTCGGGAGGAAGCAGTAGGAAGCTAGATATAACCTGTGACAAGCAAGGTCATCTCCCCCCTTTTACCCGGTGTTGATGGTTCACGTCCTCACTTGAATTTGACCCGAGAGAGGCTTAAGCAAAATATAAATATAACTCACCATTCTCCTCCGCACAATGAAAACCTGAGAAATCAGTCAAAACATTGGTTAGTGGTGAAACAAAGGAGAAAAGAGGAGCGACCTCATTCCTCTAAAACCAGCCGCTCTCAAAGGTCTAAAAGCCTCGCTTGAAATGGGGGACTAACTAGTTTCTTTACTGTGAAGTCGTTGACGAAAGCATGCATATTTCAAAATTGTTCTACTTCTGTCAAAAAAAATCAAAAAAACTAATAAAAAGATCTAGCACATGACTAATCCCTGCTTCCCTCTGCGAAGGGCCTTTCTTTTACTTTTATGTTGAGTCAGTCTTCCTCTTCCTTCTTAACTCCTCAAGCAATCACTTGGTGTCAACTTTGGTTCATGTTTTACTTCATGTTATCTTTGTGCCTAACTATGAAAACTTTGTATTGACTTTATCTTGAGATAAACAAGTTGCAAGTTGAAGCTTTTTGCTAAAAACTTAAATCTTCCTTTGTGTTGGCCAAACCCCTTTGTTGAACTAATATTTCTTTGTGAGATATCAATCATTGTCAAGTGTTATACTTTTAAATCTCCAAAGTACTCTTTTCTAGTAAATTCTTGCTTAGATGTTACACCTGGTTAATCATTGTTTGTTTCATTCTATGAACCTTTATTTTGGATAAATGCATTCAGTTCATATGCTTTACATGATCACGATTGTGTTGGTAGAATGTCAATTCAAAAATTATTTTGTGATCACTTACCTACTCGAGGACGAGTAGGAGTTAATTAAGCTTGGGGATCCTGATACGTCTCCGACATATCTATAATTTTTGATGTTCCATGCTTGATTATATATCAGTGCCACATGTTTTTATAATGTTTTCATATCATTTTGGCATGATTTATGGAACTAACCTATTAACAAGATGCCCAGTGCCAGTTCCTGTTTTCTGCTGTCTTTTTGTTTCAGAAAAGTTGTTCTGTGAAGTTTCTCGGAATGCGCTGAAAATTTACGGGATTTATTTCCAAGCTGAAACAAAGACAGAGCCAGAAGGACGTCCGGAGGGGGAGGCCACAGCCTCCAGACGCCCTCCAGGCGCGGCCCCACCTGGGAGGCTCCTTCGCCTCCTCTCGAGTCGCCTCTTCGCCTATAAATTAGTCTTCGACCCGAAAACCCTAAGGACCCGATCATATTTTCCAGAAGACGTCCGAGGCCGCCGCCATCACCAACCCTAGTTCAGGAGGGTTCTACAACTCTTCCCGGCACCCTGCCGGAGAGGGGAATCGACACCGGAGGCATCTACACCACCATGCCTGCCTCCGGAGTGATGCGTGAGTAGTCCACCACGGGACTACGGGTCCATAGCAGTAGCTAGATGGTTGTCTCTCCTCCTTGTACTCCATTGTTTAGATCTTGTGAGCTGCCTATCATGATCAAGATCATATTATCTGTAACTGCTACATGATTGTGTTTGCATGGATCCGATGAATTGTGGAAGTCATTACTTTTGTTCATCTATATGTTATGTTTTATCTATGATCTTGCATGCTCTCCGATGCTAGTGGATGCTTTCGCCAAGTAATTATTAGTGCTGTGTGAGGGGGTATTTATGCTAGATAGTGGGTTCATGCCTCTCTTTGTCTGAGCTCGGGTTGACAGAAACAATTAAGACTAGAGATGTGTTGTTGCCACTAGGAAGAAAACAGCGGTGTGAAGCACTTTGCTTATTGTAATGAGCTGTTGCTTGCAACTTAATACTTTTGGGTGACATGCTGAATAGCGATCCCGGGGTGAATTATTAGTCATAGATGCAGTTGGATAATGGTCTATGTATTTTGACGTAATGCCCATATTAGATGAAACGGTGAACTATATTGTTTTATGATAGCATTGCTGTGCGCCCACAATTCTGTCAATTGCCATGCTGTAATTTGTTTACCCATCATGTATATCTTTTGGAGAGACACCGCTAGTGATTTGTGGACCCCGGTCCTATTTTCCTACATTGTTTATAACCATTGTAATAGCTTTTCATCATCATTTTCTCGCTGGTCATATTTCACTCTCATCATATTTTACATCTGCACAATTAATCCTTTGTGTTCGGCAAGCCGGAGAGATTGACAACCTCTCTGTTTCGTTGGGGCAAAATACTTGTTTGTGATTGTGTGCAGGTCCGCGTTAATCTACAAACGCCATAGTAGATTGACACCTCGCTAAGCCTTCTCCAAGTCCTATTAGATCTGACAACCTTGGTTTTGTAATCAAGGGAAACTGCTGCTCTACTGCATCATACCTTCCTCTTGGGCCTCCCCAGCGAACGTGTGATCACGCCAACAAGCAGACACGCATTTGCTAGATCAAGTTTATTGGAACTACTAAGTGTTTATTACCAAAGTTAGTTTGTTGAGATCGTGCTTATTCTTACCCAGTCAAGTCTAGCTTTGTTTACCAGTGATTAGGAATAAATATATAAAGAGCATCAGTAGTGTTAAAAAGGATAAAGAGCTAGACTATTATGATCTTCCCAAATACTCTTCAACTACTTAGTCTAGTTGGTGGAATCCAGAAAAGAAAATCACCTTTTGGGTTAACAGGACTAGTCCAATAGAGAGAAACTTGGAATTTATAAAGTTGGACGCTGGAGTTTAGTCAATTGTTTCACAACATAGTGTTTCCCCTAGACTGTATTCCACTCATAGCCAAGACCCCTGGCTTAAGCTTGGTACATATCTATTTTTCATTCGAGTAGCCGGCCTCCCTTTTGTGCAACTATCAAATAATTGAACGATCCAAATCAATAAAGCATGGAAATCTTTTTTCTATCCTCTACGAACCTTCAAGTCTTCAACTAGTTGTCAGATCATCATTAGAGAAATATGGGGGTCGGGCCTCTCTAGAATTGTTATATTTTTACTTTGGAATTAATATATTTTTGTATATTTGAAAACACGATAAACTAAGTAAGCGAAATGAGCTAATGCAATAACTAAAGGACCAACTTAACTTCCACAAAATATAAAAACATCTAATTAAGCAAGTTACTAAAAAATACTACGACTACTTAATACCGGTAACATGTACCCAAAATGAGGGTTTTGGGAGCATACCCCGAGACAGTGAACTTTCGCACTCCATTCGCCTCTTGGAGAAAAACATGAAGCAGTATTGAAATTGGAAAAGTCATCAAAGATGTATTTTGCAACACGGTATGAGCCCTGTCAAAATAAGCTAAATACATCTTCAAACTAAAATCATACATCTAATTTTTCTGGCATTGTGAAAAAATTGCAGTGATGTCTTGCCGGAAGTAATAACCACAAGAGGGCAGGCTGCATGCGCTCGTGCTAAGGATACCAAGCTCAAGGAGCATATATATGAGAAAGAACAAATAACATCCAAATATGTATAGCAGATAAATAAACCGGATAAATATTATACTACTACTAATTAAGCTAGGTGACGTATTGAACTAAGGACCTCTAGCTTGTTCGATTATGCATGTCACGTGTTGAACAATTGCCGGTTTTTGTTTAAACTTTTAAATAATCATATTGGACAGATCGATACCCTTTTTGGGGGGTATATATTCAGAAAAGTATTCATGTTTTATGGTGGGCCCGCCCCTTCATGAAAATCTTCCTCGTTTAGACATCGTACAGCTCATCGTGTTGATCATCGTCTTATCATCTCATGAACTCTTCTCGCTCATACTTGGGCAAGCAGTGATGAGATGGGAACATGAGACGAGGATCTGAACTCCTTTCACACCTCAACTCTTCTCCTCCATCGCCTATATAAACCGATGATCCCCAAAGCCGTAGACACATCTACCTATAGCTACCTATCTAGACTATCGAAAATTCGAAACAAACACTACACAACACTCCAAGAGAGGGTCCAGAGGTTTAAGGGTAGGCCGAAATGGCGCCGCGGCGGCCGACGAGCACCGGGCGGAAGAAGATCGAGATCAAGCGCATCGAGAGCGAGGAGGCCCGGCAGGTGTGCTTCTCCAAGCGCCGCAAGGGGCTGTTCAAAAAGTTGAACGAGCTGTCCATCATGTGCGGCTCCAAGGTGGCCGCTGTCGTCTTCTCCCCGGGCGGCAAGGCCTTCTCCTTCGGCCACCCCTCCGTCGACTCCGTCCTGGACCGCTTCTGCACCTCCAACTCTTCGGAGGCGGCGGTGGACGGCGGCGACAGCGACGGTGAGGGCGACCGGAGCCTGGCGCTGGAGGAGCTGAACCGGGAGGACCGCGAGCTGTGCGCGCAGCTCGCCGCAATCAAGGCGCGGAACGAGGCGGTGGATGAGTATTTTGCAAAGGCGCGCGCCGACGGGTGCCAGGTGGCGGCGTGGCTGGACATGGTCACCGACGTGAGCCAGATGTCGGACGAGGACCTGGCGGCTTTCCAGGCTGCGCTGGCGAAAGTGGGCGCCGACGTGGCGGCGCGCTGCAACCAGGTGCTCCACGAGGCGCTGCTCTTTGGCCGCCCGATGCAGGGCGGCGGCGGCGGCGGCGGCGAGTTTGAGCTCGGTGGCACCAGCGCGAGCGGCGGTACGGAGATGGCGCAGCAGCAGCAGGTGATGATGCTGGACATGCCGCCGCCTCCGCCACCAACGGGGTTCGCCGCCGGAACGGAGATGATGCAGCAGCAGATGATGCTGGAGATGCCCCCGCCTCCGCCGCGGACGGGGTTCGCCGCCGGAACGGAGATGATGCAGCAGCAGATGATGCTGAAGATGCCGCCGCCTCCGCCGCCGACGGGGTTCGCTGGAACGGAGATGATGCAGCAGCAGCAGCAGATGATGATGGCGATGCCGCCGCCGACGGGGCTCGACGGAACGGAGATGGTGCAGCAGCAGATGATGCTGAAGATGCCGCCGCCTCCGCCGCCGACGGGGTTCGCCGCCGGAACGGAGATGGTGCAGCAGCAGATGATGATGCTGGAGATGCCGCTGACGGGGTTCGCCGCTGGAACGGAGATGATGCAACAGCAGCAGCAGATGACCATGGCGATGCCGCCGCCACCGATGGGGTTCGCCGCCGGAATGGAGACGGTGCAGCAGCAGCAGCAGATGAGGATGGCGATGCCGCCACTGCCGGAGCTCGCCGCCGCATTGGGTACGCTGCATCAGGGGTTCGGGCATGACTTCCCCCAGTGAGGAACTGAGGACAAGATGAGATCGAATAATCCGAAGCCAGTCCTACTCCTATCTATAAACCGACTCCATTCATCGATTCCCCCTATGCATGGATGCCATGGACCTACGTGACTCCGAACTCGGAAAGAGATCGAACTCTATCATTTTAGATTGTTTGTCTCGCTTTATTAAGTGATGGTATCCATCTATCCAGATAGTTTCTCCCGTCGCTGTTCATCAAACATTGCTCCTGTTGTAGCCTTATGCTGCTTTGTGTCCATTGCAGATTGCACCAAATGAATGAGAGAATTCAATCCTCTTGTTTACTTTATCTGGGAATATGTTAAGCTGTTCCGGATCGATGACTCTCTGCAGAGAAAAGGGTGCCTGTCGAGGGACAACATTCAAAATAAGCATACTCTCCATGTGAATTCTCTCGGCAAATTTTTTGTGTTAGCTACAAAATTACAAACTCTTAAGAACTAGAATCAATACGAATAATTCTTGTATGTTTACAATATGGTAGCCACCTTCCCGAGAGCTGGCGAGGATGTCTGGTCCTGGAAATGGACGGCCAATGACAACCACTCGACGAGTTCAACATATGGTCTTCACTTTGCCGGTTTGGTCTGGAAATCTGAAGCACCCCTAAAGTTTAAGATCTTTTGTTAGCAGGCCCTCCTCAACAGGTGCTGGAACTCGGATCGCCTCGCAGAGTCGCAGTGTATAGCCTCCCCCACCAAGCGGTTTGCCCCCTCTGCCTTTAGGAACCGGAGGTGATCGATCACCTGCTTATCTAGTGCCCGTTTGCCCCAGATGTTTGGTTCCTTGCCCTTAGTTGGATCAGGGACCAACACCTGACGCCAGCGGTGGACAGTACCATCCTTACTTGGTGGCTCAACACTCATGATCGAATCCTGCCAAATCTGAGAAGAGCGGCAAATGCCTTCATTGCCTGTGTGCTTAGGTGCATTTGGCTGGAACGAAACTGGTGTGTGAGCATGAGCACCACATCTGGAGACGTGGTTGAGAAGATCAAAACACACTGTCGTGAGTGGAAGTCGACAGGATTAGGTGGACTTGAGAGAGTAATCCCTTGAGGTGTTCGTAGTGGAGTGTGAGTGTGTGTCGCCCCGCATGTAGTGGCATTCGATCGGATTGCTATTTAAGCGTTGTCCACTCTGTAATCTGTAAACGAACTTCCCATTGTCTTAATATATCAACACACAGATCTCCTGCATCGTTCTCCGAAAAGAAAATAGGGCAGCCAATTTTTTTAGAAAATTCCTAGGAGAAAATATGGATTTCAATTTATTTTGGATCAGAAGATTGGGAACTCCCGTGAGGTGACCCCACCCGTCCCTCCCGTGAGGCGGCAGCAGGGAACCCAAGATTGTGCCGGCCCCGCACCCCCCTCCTCCCTCCCTCTCCCTCCCTCACAGCAGCCAAAGAGGAGCAGTCGGGCAAAGCCTGGTCGGTACCAGCGGTGACGAGGTCTTCTCACCCCCTCGCTAGAAGATTCTGTCCCGACCTCGCCGCCTCCACCCCCACTCTTCCAGTGATACGCTCACCCATTCTCATTTAATTTTGCTAAGTGATTCTTATTTCGAAGTTGCTAAGTGATTCCTATTCAAAATATCTAGGTTTAGGTCAATTAGGTTTATTGGATTGATAGTGCCAGTCCACCATGGTCGTGGTTTTCGTCGTGAAAATGGAAACCCACTCATTCGACGCAGTATAATTTCTCTTAGTGTTTGCTTGATTTCATGTTCATCCAAAATTTTGCCGATTTTATTTGACTTAGGCATTGTTATCTAGAATTGAATATACGATCGTGGAATTCGGGGTGTGAAAACGATTTGAATAATTCTCTAGAAAACTAGAGGTAGCTCAAGAGGCTAACCAGAAAATGGAGAAAGTGGCGAAGAAGGTTGAAGAAGACGAAAAGGGGATTGAAGAAAAGAAAATGAAAATAGAGTTGGATGTTGCCGATATCGTCAATGATCACAAGACAAAGAAGGATGCAACTTAGTTGAAGATGAGGAAGATCAAGAGATCTTCCCTCGAGAAGGATATTTGCAACCAATATGCATTTGGAGAGATTATTATCTTAGTAGCGATTATGTTCATATTGTTTGGTTTATTTAGATGTAGTAGATAAACTGTATTATATGGTCGATTTATGATGAACTCTATACAAATCTATGATGCATGTACTTTACATGCCTTTTGTCTTTTACATATGCTGCTATCGATGTTGATTATTTTCGTTTTGCAACATTGGATGATGATTGTCATTTATGTATGCACGATTCCCCGGATTGTTTTCGCTAGAAATTACCCTAGTGGAGTGTAAATTGTGTGGCACACGCCACTAGCACGTGTGATGCTAGTGGCGTAGTGTGGGCACACCACTAATACTTATGTTACTAGTGGTATGTCGGTAGCACATCAGTAGTAACATTTACCGGTGGCAGCATATCAGTGGTGTGCCACCACCTTGCCGCTAGTAGGCTTTTTTTCATGGCACTAGCTAGTATGTTTTTCGGCACAACTGTTGCGATTCATGTTGCAACTCATTACTATCACAAATCACAAAGCAAATCTAACGGCTCGGATCAGTTTCCTCGGTAACAAGCCCACCTGCAACTAAAAAACTATAGGTGTAACCCAACTTGCAACTCATCGATACATGAACTACATGAACCGTGATGCAAATCCGACTATGTAGGACTCGATTGAGCGCTAAGTTAATACTTATGCAAATGAGAATTTTCCGTAAGATATAAGATTTGAATTACTGGTTTATTAGATCACACCTCACTATGTATATGTGTACATGTTTAGTCTAGCTACAGTTTGATGTGTGCATATATGTTCTTTCAGTACCTCATAGATAATTTTCATTAACCCGAAAACCACAAATGGAGGTCAAGCTCCAACGATCCGTTTATATTGAAAATTTCAAAAAATAAATTTTGAAGTTTTTTAAACGAAACAACACCTAGATGTAGACAATGATGTATTCTACCAACATAAAAATCTCAACTCAAAATATTTCATATTTTGGGCTACACAAAATATAGAAAAAATCTGACAAATTTGGAAAAGTTGAAATTTGACACTATTCACTACTTTCAAATGTCATTTGTCATTTTTGTGTAGAATACAATATTTTCTACATCCATGATTATTTGTCAGTTTTTTGTAAATATTTGAAATATATGATTTTAAATCTTTTCAAGATAAAGACCTTCATGTAGCTCGGCCTCCATTTGTGCACACTCTCCATTAACCTAGTTAGCTATATCCTTCATACAAAATATAGTGTACAAATTTAAGCGTCACGTGTTGTTTTATCGTACTTAAACAAAATCTAATGGTATGAATTGTACTAAACGAGGTATATGTAAAACCCCATATAAAATGTGAAAAGAACTTCCTCGGGTAGAATTTCCTACAAAAAGAACTTATGAAAACATATATCTAAACAGTCATGGAAAAACATTACTTGCTAAATATCGATCTAACAAAATATGTGAAGTGGGAGGTTGCAATACTAATCATGAACGGAAGATGAGAAATGAATGCATTCTTATAAAATTAGTTTTTCCCTAAAGTAGGTATATGTGAAAACACACACCCAACATATTATATGCATACTTTTCCTTTCACCAACCGTTCAAGACTAGCATTCCACTGTTCACATCTACATTTAGCTCAAAAACATATATGTGAAAAAGGTGCTGAAATAGTAATCTTAAAAGAGATTGAAAAATTAATGCATTAATGTAAAGGATAAAAAGTCTTGACATGTTATACAATTAACACCTAAATTACTAGCTACCTCTAATATAATGATAGCCATCTAAGTCCTGGATTCAATTAGTTGATGACATCTCAACTCAAGATACAAATGATTATTACTAGTAGAAAATAATATGATCATCCAACCCATGAAGTTGCGTCAGATACTAACAGTAAGGCCAAAAATATTTAAATTAATAGATGTGATTGCAACAAAAAGGAACAGTAGGGCAATTAATTCAGTGTGTAATAAAGGTTGAGCCTTCACTGACCTTCTAAATTCTTAATGTTTAAATCCCTACAAACTATTAGTCGTATAACCAGGGCGTTCCCCGACTACCACGGAGGGGTGAGCTCTAAATGAAATGCTCCCACATTTAGCATGTTAATAACTCAACCTATGATGGACTCTCACGATATGGGTATTTAGTTGCTCGAACATAAAATGGAGGACCATTTAATTTGCACTACAGAACATAGTATACTTAGATTTGTGGGTAAATGAAGTCACGCATTATGCATATTCTTGCCAAATCATGTTGATAAAATAAAACTGGTTTGCCAGTGCAAAGATAACTTGGAGTTATTGCCATAAAATTTAAATCACTATACTTGATGTTGGCCGGATCCATTGTCAGACGTATTCTCATAAAGGAAGAATACCCTAGCCCAATATGCTACCATGGTGAGTGAACATTAAATAGCTTGTCTGCACACTTAATGTGTTAATTAACTGCCTGATATAGGCTCATCTCTCAAGACATGGTACTCGCCTTGAAGTTATTTTCAGGATCTAGTATGAACCTGGATTTAAATCATAGTATAATTAGAGTTATTAAACTAAACAATGTCTAGTGCCACGCATATCATCGTAAAATTGGGTTGGTGATACGGAAGGATTTGCTACTGCATAGATGTCTTAAAGTTCTCTCACCATAGGTGCAATGTGGGAAAGTTGTAGATCAATGACCCTTGACGATCCAGGCCACACACAATCCAAACCAGTGGAAGACTCCTTCACAATTTGGGCTCCATCCACTGGCCAACTTGCCAATGCACTTCACATTGCGCTCTAGCTAAGCCTGTCAATGACTCACCAAACGGGTTCTTTTTTGGGAAACTTGGGGCTGGTTTGGCCCACGATGGAACATCAAGTTTTCCATCTCCATTGATGGATATAACAAGTTGTCTGACGATGAAGAAAAAAATAAAATAGTCATGGAGATGAGAAAGATCATAGGAAGAGGAAATGAGGAGGACGTCACAAAAGGTTGATAATGCAGCATGGGGTGGGTGGGATGGAGGATCGTGTCATTCTAGATTTTATGTGGTTTATATAATTTTTTGTAGATTCTAGGATTGAGATCTAATACCGGAATGTTGAGTTTAGTTTAACCTATGTTTAGTGGATGTAAATGGATGCTGTATTATTTTTTCTAAAACGGAACCTGGTGTAGTTGTATTTGGTAATATCATTATAGCTACACCATTTATGCCTAATTTCCGAGAGTGGGCATTTTTTTACTGCACACTCACAAATCACACACAATCTATGCGATATTCTTTGTCGAGTAAAAAAATATATTTGTACAACTATTCTATCATATCCCAAATAACATCCAACAATGCTTGTCATGCATACATAGTGTCACAAGTAAAATTTAAGGGTGGAAGGAGCTTAGATGTCACCTAGACGTGGGTTTAGAGTTTGGGACAATTATTCAACAAGATGGAAGAATCATGGGTGAGAGGGAGAGAAAAAATTGGAGCTCAAGAATGGTGGAGAGGATATTGTTCAAAAGCTTTGAGATGAATGGGAAAGAAGGCCCCTCAAATAGCTTCCCTGAAAATCCAAACATTATGCAACTGTATTGGGTGCCCCGAAACTTTCTAGATGCACCCGAGTGCCTGAATGCTAACTTTCTAAACTTCCCCGGAGGTCTCCTCGGAGTTTTCATGGAACTTCTAGACATAGAAGATAAAATTGCAATATCTTTTGTATCCGTACTCCGATTTAGATGAACTTGGGATTGTTTTGATTCTAACAACAAGATAGGAATATATTCGTAGAAACGGAAATACCAATTAAGGAGCAAAATCCACCAGGGTAAAGTTTTGACCTCTCTATAAAAGAATAACTGACTAAACCTCCAACATAAAAGACACGACAAGTTTTTCATTTGAAACCCATTTTTTAATGAACTTGAGCTTGTCTTGAAGATCACGACAAGATCTAAAACCTTTCACAGATAAAGTCCAAATAAAACCAATAAATATGATGCCAAGGATGCAAATGTTTGAGATATATACAAACGATGCTATCAAGCTACTCACCCGAGAACCCCATTGATAGTGTGGCTATCGATCCTATTAAGCCGGTCTCCCAAAACTATATTAAGACAGGTATAATAGAAAACATATACAAGTTGTACCTTTTTCTTGCACATATTCCACTCACTTGATCTAGATGATGACGACTATGTCTACCTCAAATTGGAACACCATTCTTGATTTGCTTGCCTAGAGAAGATTCACAAATTGCACCCCCTGCCCAGGGTCCACTATGGGGAAGCCTCACATAGAAACATATTCACACGTCGATTGGCATCACATGGAAGGCATGATTAAAGCATGTGATATATTTGAGAAGCTCATTCTTAACTTGCACTTCTCAACCATGATGATGATCACCACATGTTCTCATGGGGTATACAAAATCCTTTTTTTAATGCAAGCACATGGAAATATACCTACACCCGTATATAGAACCCAAAAGTATATTCATAGCTTATTTCACAAAGATATATTGACAATTACTTACCATACCACGATATCACCTAATCCCACTCCATAAATCATATGTGTTTTGTGTATTGATCAACTTGAATCCAATCTTAACATTTTCCTCTAAAACCTCATATATTTTTTCTTTACCTTCATTATGATGATGTATTGAAGGTATAAATAAATTATCGCACGATATTATTATTCAAAACATGCTCTCCATAGCCTCAACTCTCTCAAGGCCATTCTTTCGGATCACCCCTTGAACATCCTTGTGTCATCACTTCATCTTCTCCATGCTCTATCACAGTCTCCTGAGACACACAATGAACTATTCATTTGACTGCATGATCCAATATTTGGTCAACCATGGACCATACTTGAGTCTATCATGACCCCGACTTAGAGACATATCTTGAAATATTCTCTCGTATTCATCTTCTCAAGTTTATGATCTCCTACGTGACTTAAATAATAAGCTAGAGCATGGATTATTATTTTTCTCACATTCTTCTTGTTTCAACCTTGAATCCCACATATGGTATTCAAGCATTGCCTATGCAAAAGCCCTTCAAGTACAACTCAACAAAAACATTAATCCCTTGGATTGTCATTAATTATCAATACCACACATGGGGGCTAAATGCACTTTCAAAGACCACGGCAAAATTGAGAATGTGGTGAATATAAAATTATCTCACAAGACATCAAGTCGCTAAAAAAGCTCAGGTGAATTATCTATGATAGGCTTGGTGAAATATGTATGACACTATGTGGAACCACGATGGAATCCATGCAGATTGTTTTGCATATGTGCGAAATGAATATGGAACACCGCTCACATGCTAAAATAGTTTCATAGAGGTTTCATTAGGTTTTAAAATTCAACAGTCAAACTTTGTTTAAAAAAAATCCAAGATTGTTTGGTTTTGAAGAGCACATCACCACCAACCCAAATATAAAATATCATAAGTACAATTTTTTTAGTTCAAACACAAAAATGGTTCAAAATTCGTAAACAAATTAAAATGGATGGGTTGATAGAGGGAAGAGATAAGGTGAATGGGTGGTACGATGCATTATTCACACCGAACATACCAACGTTGTTAGAATGATCCCAATGCTTCACCATGGGTTCATCTTTGAGTGCCACATATGATTCCTTTTGTCTATGTGGCGTATAATTAATCTAGATAGATAGTGAAGCCATCACTTATCTTAGGTATGGTCTCTATACACAAAAAAATCTTATATATTCAATGCTTATGCTATGGACCAATTAGATCCACACAATATTAATAAAAGTCAAGTTATTGTGATAAATACCAAGCATATCTAATATATAATGCATTAAGGTAGTTGTCTATGAAACTCTATCATATCCTCTAATAACACTCTAATGGACGATGAATTGGGGACATAGGCCAACTTAGCCCCACATGTCACATAAAGTGGGTGGTATTTTAAGGAGAGAGTATGCGTTAATTGTATTGTGCAATGTTGTACCGACACAATACATACTATACAGTAAGTGAAATACGCACAAAAAATTGCACACAACAAACCATGAATACCTAGGAGATAAAATGAGTCTGGCATCAATTGGACCTCACATGCCTAGTAGAAACGTTGTCTCCGGGTGATCATCCACAAGTTGCTCATGCATAGCTAGTTCTTGCTAGTAAATTAACCATAATAGAATGGTAACTATGATCAAGCTAGGTACGTAATGGCTAATAAGAATTTGCTATATTCAACTCATCGCTTGAGTGGATTTTGCAAATGGGTTTTTAAAAACCCGTGAGATGGATATGATATTAAAACTGTAAAAATCAACAACGATAGGAAAAAAATCAACAACGGGAGGATTTAAACAATACGATAGGAGCCCTATAAAAAATAACCTAATATTTTTCAAATTTAGTTAAGAAATAGATCATCAAAAAATTATTGTATATATTGTTAAACAATAAGTGCATATTGAAATGTGCACAAATAAATTTCACACAAAAAATCAAATCATGAATACCTAGGTGATCCAAAGAATGTCGCGTCAATTGGTCCTCATGTGCACGGAAGAAAGCCTGCCTCTCGGTGACCATCCACAAGTTTTTCATGCATAGTTAGTTCTTGCTGGTGACTTAGCCACAATAGAGTGGTGATTGCGAGCAAGCTAGCTAATGGCTAATAGGCAATTAATTTTCTTCAACTCGTCTTGCATGGAATTAGTAAATGGGCAATTCAAAAATAGTGCAGCTAATATAATGTTGAAACCGGAAAAAAAATCAACAATTGGAGGATTTTTACAACACGGTAGAAGCCCCGCCAAAAATCACACAATATTTTTTCCAAATTCAGTAAAGAAATCACACATCTAAACATTTCAACATTGTTAGAAAAATACTCCCTTCACTTTTAAATACGCGATCACTATCAAAAATATAATTTGCATCCATACAAAGTCATCTCTTCCCAAGTTCTTATTCATGTCTTGTGGGAAAGAGGCCACAAATAGGCAAATGCTTTGTAAATTTCCTTTTGAACTTTCTAAATACAGTTTTGTATCCAGGTGAGCCTGCGTTCATGAAAAGGATACTAAGCTTAAGAAGCATACGAATCTTCATGTGTAAAACACATGACAGAAAGGTGCACGAAAATATTTTCCTATAGGGTGAACTATTGAACCCATGACGAGACCAAGTGAGCTGTGACTTGAATACTGATAATCTTCACGTGTTTTTTTTTTCAATAATTATGTTGGACAGCTCAATACCTATAAATATTTTTTATTACTAAATACCAATAAATTACGGTGGGCCCGACCCTTAACCAAATTCTTACTGGATTGCGAATGTGACAGTTCATCGTGTAATAAACTCTCCTAGCTCGTACAGTCATGCGTGGGCTAGCAGTGATGAGCTCACAATGTCCAGCCTGCCCGATTAATGGAGCTTCATTAACGAGACCGCGTGACAGCATGCAGGTATAAGGATCTGCGCAAATCTTCTCCTACAATTCTTCTCCTACGTCGCCTATATAAACAGAAGATCCCCAAAGCTGTAGACACACACCTACACCTACCTAGGCTATCGAAACAAACACCGTGAGAGAGGGTCCAAAGGTTTAAGGGTAGGGCGAGCAATGGCGCCGCGGCGGCCGACGAGCACGGGGCGGAGGAAGATCGAGATCCGGCCCATCGAGAGCGAGGAGGCGCGGCAGGTATGCTTCTCCAAGCGCCGCAGGGGGCTGTTCAACAAGCTGAGCGAGCTGTCCACCATGTGCGGCCTCGGGGTGGCCGCCGTCGCCTTCTCCCCGGGCGGCAAGGCCTTCTCCGTCGGCCACCCCTCCGTCGAGACCGTCCTCGACCGCTTCCTTCCCTACACCCCTCCGGTACTGGCGCAGGACGCGGCGGCGATTTGCGGCGGCCCGAACCCGGTGCTGGCGGAGCTGGTACGGCAGCAGGGAGAACTGCTGCGCGCGCAGCTGGACGCGGAGGAGGCGCAGAAGGAGGCCATCAAGGAGGGATTGGCGCAGGCGCGCGCCGAGGGGTGCCAGGCGGCGGCGTTGCTTCACACCGCCGTGATACAGATGGGGGAGGCGGACCTGGTGGCCTTCGAGGCCGCGCTGGCGAAGATGGAAGCCGACGTAGCGGCACACTCCAACCAGTTGATCCAGGACCAGGAGGCGCTGTTCGTTGGCCACACGGTTCATGGCGGCGGCGGCGGCGGCGAGTTTGAGATCGGAGTCGGTGGGACCTGGGCGAGCAGCGGGATGGAGATGATGCAGCTGCAACAGGAGATGGTGATGGAGGCAACGCCGCCGCCGCCGACGGGGTTCGCCGCCGGAACGCAGACGATGCAGGAGCAGATGGCCATGATGATGATGGCGATGCCGCCACCGCCGCCGACTGGGTTCGCTGCCGGAATGGAGACGATGCAGCAGCAGATGGTGGCGGCGATGCCACCGGGGTTCGCCGCCGGAATGGAGATGGTGCCGGATCAGTGGTTCGGCCCGCACGGCTTCCTCCAGTGAGAATAAGATGAGATCCGGCCCGAAAGCAATCCGAGCTTCATTGATTCTTCCATTGCATGCATGGGCGAAGCATGGAGAACTACTTCGATTATGTATCTTCTTAGATTGTTTGTCTCGCTTTAGTTATAATAAGCATCGTCCATGCATGTAGATGATATCCATCTATCTGGATGAAGCATGTGTACCCTGTTTTTCAATTTCGTATCTCCTGTTGCCGGCATTGCTCCTGCAACACATTAAGTTTAGTGACTTGTACTATTTTGCATTTGTTGCACCAAAATAATAAAGGTACAAGCTTTTATTTACACTAGCACCATGGGGAAAACATTCTTAATCATCTTTAATTGTAATACCTGATGAGTGTGGCCCGATATATTGATAAATCGATGTCAGTACGCCCAGAAGGCCAGAAGTACATCAAATATATGAAGCTAGTCACTGTTTTGCATGTGAGACGACAAATCATAAGTCAGATGATACATTGACATACCACTCGGATCGTAAGCCAACCGATCCCGGCAATTATAGATTCTACATCACGCATTTGCTCCTATGTGTGATGTTAGATCGGGCATGGAAATACAGATTGTGAGCCAACCGTGAGTGGTCAATTGTTAGGGGGTGTTTGGTTAGGCTTTGGCTTTGGCTTTTGGCTTTGGCTTATAAGCCCAAAAAGCACCTAAATAGGTGTTTTTGGCTTTTGGCTTTTGACTTATGTTTTACTATGGTATAAGCCAAAAGCCAAAAGCCAAAAGCACCTATTTAGGTGCTTTTTAGGCTTATAAGCCAAAGCCAAAAGCTAAAGCCAAAGCCTAACCAAACACCCCCTAAGTACAGTACATTACCATGGATAACACACTGAACTAAAGTCTAGATTGTTAAACTGCTTGTCGGTTTGTACATCTGACAATAAGTGATATTGTATTAAAAATACGGTGCATAATTTCATAGTAATTTTAAAAAATATATGTATATAGGAAAATGGACCGCATATATGTATATGTTCGTTGTATAAATGATCTTTGGGGTCAATCAGGATATACAGCACTACCTAATACAAAGTTGTTGTCTTGGACATTATGTACAGTCTTTAAAATATAATTTGAACATTAATTTTTATTACACATATATATGTCGTGAAGGTAGCTCTGCAAGACAAATTTCCACAGAAGACTTATAAGTATCCGACATAATAGTCTTAGGCAAACGTGACATCTAAGCCAAAATAAAGTAAAGAAAGACTATTTCATTCCTTCGTTGTAGGATGATAGTTTGGACAAAGATACAATCTTACTATGATAGTTTTAAGTGATATTTTCATAGTAAATATAATGATGTTATTCTCATCTTACACGGTAAATATAATGATAATAATAATGTAAATGTAAACTATTATGGAAATATTCATGGTACAAATTGATGTTATTATCACCTTACACATATTGCAAATAAATTTTGAATTATTACAATAAAAAATCCAAGAAATTTGATCATAGAACATGTATTATATAATGGGGATAGCAGCATGTAGAACTGACTTGTCAACATCTATTAGCAGAACGCACCATTGGGTTTCATATGTTATAGTCAAAGTGTACTGGAATGCATCTCATGTAGGGGAGTTTTCGGTCGTACTTTTCATATCAATATATTAATTATAAAAAATATTATGGTATTATATTCAATGAGGTTTTTTTCACCCTATACAAGTTTTAGAGGAACTTCGGAGTATTATAAACTCTTTCAGAAAAGTTTGATTATATGATTTCAGAAAAGTTTGATTACGCGAAATTCATGTCATAGCTTGCCACACCAGCGAGTACATGCATAGCTCTACAAGGCTAGCTTAAAAAGCAGTGATTGATGCCCTTGGTAGGTTTGAATAGAATCCACATAGCTCTACAAGTACAGCATAACGGTGCATATATATCGTCGAATTCTAGTGTATTAGGCGGAGCTACATGATGCTAAGGAGGTACACCCGCACCAGAATTAAAATAAAATTAATTTGTATTAGCCTATAAAACTAGTGTATGCACCCATCTAACATGTAATTAGTGCACATAGCTTATGAGTAGTGCACCCAATTTAACTTTTGTCTAGCTCCATCCCTAAAGCATCAGAACAATCTATCACGCCAAAGCTTCGACAGACATTGTGACGTTGAGAATGGAAGTGGTGGGTGTGGCCATGCGGGACAAGAATGATTTGAGTAAGGGATTCGAGGAAACTCATCTTGTCTCTTGCAAACAGGTGTAGGCAAATAAAAACTTGCATTGTCCCTTTCGAACAGGTACAGGCAAGAAAAATCAACATAATGGGTATAGATAAGTTGGTATAGGATCGAAGGGGGCAGGCATGTTTATATTTAATCGAAAAGGTGGATAAATTTTTACTTAAATCTAACGGCTCTATTTTTAAGTTTTGTAAATGAATGGTCGGATTTTTTGGGAACTAGCACTATGGCCCTCACAAATGTGGCGCCATTTTTAGTTTGACATAAGTATTAAGTTACTTATGGCTGCCATATGCATATATGTTTGCCTCCCACTTTCCCTATTTATTGCAAAGTACCCAACATTTTAGATATGGTTGTATTTCTAAAATATTTACTTTGATCATTGTTTTTTATATGGTCATGACGCTAAGTAATAACATAAATGCATTCTGAAAAAAATTACAGCACAAGCAACATCTTAATGGTTATCTGATTATTTTGTGATTCAACTTTTATCTATAAGTATGGTGTTATAAAATAAAGATTTATTCCTTTAGTAATTACTAATACTAAAGCCACAACCAAACAAGAATAAGAAGGGACAGGGGATCTCCCAGTCTTAACCAGTGACTAGGAGAAAAGACTTCCGCTAAATTTTACGGAATACCTCACCATCGTAACACACACCATGATCCATTGTATCTACCGATGAGAAAACCACATTGTATGAGTTGTATTCCCCAGAAAAGTCCAATCAAATCTACCATAGATTGTAGATAATTCCAGGTTGTATGCATAGAAGGAAGAACTTAAAGATGTGACATGTTGCATAAAGTGCAACCATTCAAAGGCCAACAGTGCATTGTATGTATTCACCCTCCACAGACACAAATGCACTTTGATTTTCTAAAATATTTTCACCGAGAAAGGGCCGAAGTCTATTTGCCAAGATCTTTGAAACCACCTTATAGACAACATTACACAACCTAATAAGCTGAAAATATTTAAGCTCAGTTGGGTTTAAAGTCTTCACACATCACATGATAGACATGCCATTAGTCCTAGCCAGCATAAACACAGTCTCAAAGAATTGCTGCATTGTTTTCATTACAACATATTCAATGAACTTGCAGTTTGTTTGGTTGATAAAAACATGAACGGAAACCATTCAGACCTGGAGCTTTAATAGAACCAATATGGAAAAGAGCACCATGTGAAAATGTTTTACACAATTGATCATTCATATCACAGTAACTTATTCTGAAATAAGATAGGTTGGGCCATCATAATTTAGGGACAGATCATTCTAGGTATAAAGGGATTTAGAATATCACACAGTCATGTGATGCATATCCACATGCATCATACGAATCAATCTGTTTATGCCATCTAGCTTTGAAATTTTGCTTTTCTGAGCACACCAAAATTTGTTCTGACGAAAAACTTGGGGTTACAATCTCCTTCTCTAGTCCAATCAATACGGGACCTCTGAAGCCATAACATTTCCTCCCTACACAATGTTTCATTCAGTAGATAACTAGTATTTTGAATCACAGCTTGATCATTAGTTTCATGAAGGTGGTTCAGTTTATCTCATAGCTAGGAGAAATCTATAGTAGACTTGCTAGACTTTCTTATCCCCGAAGCTTAAAACTTACAAAAGAGCACCTCAAGGCTCGTGTTGATCGACCCATGTCAGTAAGTTTCCCAATGGTCGGTTTCAATCATTTTTTTTCATAGCAGGATACCTCTCCCCAAAAAGTTCATATTGCATGTATCAATTCTAATGAGACGGTCACACCTCCTTCGCCATTATCAATAGGATAAGGCAATTATCCGAACACGTTGATACTAAGTTCACAGCCGAAGATTCTGAATAAATATCCCGCCAACTTTATCAGTGACATATCGGCTCAAGCGCACATGTATATAGGTATTACTTGCAAATTTATTGTCATACGTGGAAGGTAAACCGGAGAAGCCAAGGTAATATGCTCACAAACTTGCAAACCGTCCTCAAAGGTAGCGAGAAATTCCACCCCTAGGCACGCTTAAAGGTGCTCAAATTTCCATATATAATTCCTCATTAAAATCTCCAATTATCATCCACGATAGTGATGAATAAGTCCTGAGTGCCGAGAGGGGACACCACATCCGATGATGATGCTCCATGTGTGGTTCACCATACACAAAGGGAAAATGAAACTGAGGCTCTTCCAGAGAAGCATGAATCTGTGCATCAATAAATCTTTCATTTCTATCCTTAATTTCCACATGTAAATTACCATGACAGAATAAAGCTAGTCCACCACTCAGCACATCACTCTCCACACCGATGAATCCTCATACCCCAAATAGCTATGAAGTTAGTGAACACATTCACTCTTCTGGCGAGTTTCACACGGGAATACTAGCAAGGAACCATGCGTCCACTGAAGGACAGAGGTTCATCGGGGCTCCATCAGTTATTGCCAAGGTACCACCTGGGTAGCTAATAATTTAAGTGTTTATAGCATCCATTTTTTCACGTTTTTCTGCCCATCGAGGACTCAAGGCGCGCTATTGCTGAGTTATTTCATAGTGTGCTGAGTGAAGATATTAACTTAGTGCTAGCTAATATGGTTTTACATTAGGAGCAGCTTAATCAATTCCTATTGAGCGCTCTACAATATTGTTGGCTTGTTGGATGACACCTCACTAGTCACCTCTTGTTTGCTTGTGTTTTCTCTAGCTATAGTTTTATGCTTGCGCGTATTTTATTGGACTATGTCATTGTTATTTTCCTTTAAACTATAGTTATATCCTTCACATAAAATATAGTGTATGAATTTAGTACTGTCACGGCTTGTTTCCATACTCACACGAAACGCCCTAGTATGAATCATGCTAAAGTAAGAAATATGTGTAAATATGCATATATCTGAAATCCTCAATAATAATCGCCTGAAAGGAAGATGTGTGTGAAAACATGCATCCAATCAAACATGGGAAACTATTCCTTGATAAATATCGAACTAAACATAGATGTGAAATGAGAGTGTAATGCTAATCTTGAATGGAGGTGATAGATAAATACATGCATACAAAAATAGTTTTTCCCAAAATGATATGTATAAAAACACACACCCAAAATAATATATGCATGCATTTGTTTTTCACCGACCATTCAAAATTAGCATGGAAACCTATTTTTGCATCTACATTTAGCACAAAACCTATAGTTACCGGATATACTAATTGTAGGATCAAAAATAAATACTATGATGCCACAAACTAGGAAAGTAAGACAAGGTAGTACATGATGTGGGCAGCTTTGGGGGCCTTTTAAACTATAGCTCAACAACAAAGACATGCAAAATTTTAAACCTCTGACCAGGGTTGTTGTCCCCGCTACCATCTAGGGTTGAGTTTTAGATGATTTGCACTTACATCAAGCTTGTTAATCAGTCGATCTATGCTTGGTTCTTAGGAGAGGGGTAACGACTTGCTCGAAGCTAAAGTTGGAGAACATCTTATTTTAATAAAATAAATGGTAGAATTAGAGTTGCACCCAAACAAAGTTAGGTACCATAAATATTCTTGAAAAAAACATGTTGAAAACATATATGGGATCTGCCAGTGCAAATAAAACTTGATAACTATTATCGTAAATTATATCACCCATACGTGATATTACCCGGATCCATCCTCCCTATTTCATAAAGAAAGAAAATCATCAATGTGCGACCACAGGAAGTCGAGATCTATATAGATTCCACACACGCTTCGCTTGATCTATGATTTTTTGAGTCAATTGTATGGCAATGGGGTCATCACCTAGCAATATATATTGATTTTTACTAATCTAGTGGGGTTCTACCAGATATTCTTGACCAACGTGTCCTTCAGCCACGCCTTGGTTCATGGATGTGCTGCCCAAGATGCCAAGGCCAGCGCCCAAGATGGGCACGATCACCTTGATGCCACCCCTCTTTGAGTATGTTATGGGGATAGATCCTAGTACTTCGCCAATTCAATCAATGTCGACGATGTCATAGATTATCAAAAGCATAGTAAGAGTTATCTAGACTCGGTTGAAATGGGAGTGTGATCACACACAAGAAAATATTAAAAGAGACTATGTATGGTATACCAGTGAGATATTTCATTCCTTTATGGAGGAAATTAGGAGAGACTTGCCAGACTCATGTCTGCTATTATCAAGTAATCAAGATATCACAAATGTGGAAATCTTTCTCACATATCACTGCTAAAGCATTGGGCTATCATGCTTATCCACCCCGCTCCCCAACCATTGGGATGTTGCATGGACAAAGTTGATTGATGGTATACCAACTTTGTCCATGCATGACCGGACACCGCGGACATAATTGGGTGGTGGTTGGGACGAGGGACGAAATAAGCATGAGAAATGTAGTTACTAGTGATTCGGAGGTGAGACAGATTGATAGGGAGTAAGCCATTATTTTTTCCTATTTTATACATGTTAAACATATTATCTGGGGGCCATGTGGATCTATAGTAAAAAAAAAAAAGGGTCAAATTGGTCTTATTTAACACGTATAAGCACAAAAATTTTTGGCCAGTATCCCAATGAGTCAAGCGACACCCATGATATCGAGCTCCTTAGCCAACGAAATCAAATAAGACACCCTCATAAATTATTTATATAATTCAGAATTACCATTTCTTTATACATAATTGTATACAAAAACCTCGGCCACAATATATTTTTAGATCATATGCATCAGACATTTTATACAAGATATTTAAGGATGCTATAATATATGTCGACACATATATACACTATAATTCATGAAAGTATCAAAGTTAATCGAAAGGCACGTGGTTTTTTCTCTCATTTAGAAAGATTCGGTTGAAGTAATGATCCTTCCAGGGGGATGTATCTAAAAGGGAAATATTTAGGTGACTTTTGTTAGAAAATCAATTCACGTTTAATGTAGTTTTATTTTATCAATGATAGACATTGACTTGCATAAACAAAGAAAATCGCGTATTAATGTGGGGCAACATTGTTTCTTATGTTAAGTATACTAATTACTACATAAAAAATACTAGCTATAATGCCAAAAAACGCTAGGTTGAGAAATTAATTCTAAAATGTTTAATATAAATATTATTTATTTCAACTCGTGAGTTAGACATGTGCATTAATTTGCAGAAACAAAATAAATTGAAAGCAAAATGGCAAGCTAGGATTCCTGAAGGGAGCCATAAACATTTTTTTTTACAAATAGAAGGTGTACTAGCACTTCTCTAGAAATGGGTTTAGCAATTGTAGAAGAAAAACCTAGTAAGAGTTTAGATGAGGTTAATAAAAATGTTACTTATCATGGAAATCGAGATGAGGTCAACATGAAATTTTATGTCATGAAATTTTAGTTTCTCACGTAACTAGTGATCGTCTTACTTTCATAAAAAAGGCACAATTTTTTTTTCGCTAGGACAGGCATTTAGGACTGGCCTGATTATCTCGAATACTCACAGTGCCTCCCACACCCCAGACATGATGTTGTTTTGTTTGACCGTTGACTGTATGTTGTTGGGTCGCACTTTGAATTACATGAAATTGACAGAGTGGAAAATATGTTTTGACTCGATGTTTTGTTGGATTCGCAATCCGGCTCGCAACTGTATGTGTCAGTTTTTCTTTTGGGTTCCGGTATAGTACTTAGTGTTGATCCTGCTTGTTGCATGGTGTCGTTTCTATATGAAAGGTGCTCGGCCGCAAGTGAGGAAGCTGGTGGCGACGGACGCGATCACCCAAGACCAAGGTCACCGCTCTTCGGTCCACCACCGTGGCATATAACTATATCCTAGTATCCTACTTCCCAACTCTGATCTATTGTCGTCGCGGAATTATCTAGACTTGACGAAAGTCGGGGTCTGACCGGAAGCTAGCCAAAACGAAAGGAGACTGTCCAGGATATATCAGTGAGACAAGGGTTTCATTTATGGACGAAACTAGGAGAGGCTTGTCAGACTTGTTTATTTATTTATTTTGTAGGGGGTCGGGCTTGTATCTTGAATCTGCTCCTGTTATGTTATCAGGTACTTGAGGAAAATGCGGAAATTACTTTGGCACATGGGAGCATATGCTTCTGCCACCGGAAAAAACATTTTGGGATGTCAAAAAGATTTGAACAAAAAATTGGCACGTACATCTTGATGTTTTATGTGCGCACGATAAGTTTTATGAAAAAACCGACATTTTTTGTGGCCTGTGTAAAAAAAAGACAAAAAAAAGTCTCCTGAAAAGCCTTTCTTAGCATCAAAATTTGTCTTTTTTACACACGACACAAAAATTGTCGGTTTTCAGTGAACTGACTTCGTGAGCATAAAGAATGCCGAGATGTATACACAAAACTTTTTGTCGAACTTTTTGAAGTTTTAAAGTTTTTCCAAAATGCATTTTAAAAACCGGAAGCATATGCTCCGGGTACCAAAACTCCACCCCCAAAAAAAATGACATTTCTTACATCAACTTTATTTCACCTACCAAGTGAAATTAATCTACGTCCATCCATCCCGATGTTTGAAAGCTAGCAGATCTTGCTTACTGGAGTACATTTGATCCAGCCACAAAGCTTCATCCTTCGCGCCACACTGGAAGCTGATCGTATACAGGTACCTGAAAAATATGGATGCCAAGATATATAAGCTTTTGTGGCGTGTACGTATACGGCGAACTGATAGCAATAATAGCACAAGCGAAGAGAATTATTCAGATGAAGTAATCGTCCTAGCTAGTGGCCAATGAAGAAACCTACAGTTTACCTCTGAATTACCTGAGGCGTCCGTACAGCTTTGAAGTCCTGGAGGCTGGAGCCCCCCTTGTAGTTCTCCCACACAATGGCCGTGTACAGCTTTCTGGTCTCCCCTTCCTTGGCGGCTTGGCCTCGATGGGAAGTAGTGCAGGAACCCGGCCACCAGCTGTTGCCCCACATTCACCACCCTCTCGAACTCCACCGCCGCGTTCTGCTTCTGGAAGCAAACATGCAAGGATGGATCGGCCAATAAAGAGAAATTAACATAAAACCACCACTTTTGTGGCTGAGATTACCAAAAACCACCACTTTTCGTTTGCGGGACAAAAATCCACCACTATACGGGAAGTTTTTTGCAATTCGCACTAAAACTCGTCTAAACTCGAATTGAAACAGATTATGACAGGAGGGCCCACCCGTCAGGCTGACGTGGCACTAGTCAATACCCAAAAAGAGAAAAGAACAAGAAATCTGGCCATTTTCCTGACGTGTACATGGCCCCACATGTCAGCTGAACTTAAAAAATCTAGAAATAAAAAAAGTCAACAGGCGCGGATGTGGAGCTCGGCGGCGCGGCCTCAAGCTCGAGGGCACGACGTTGACGTGAGCAGCTCGGGGCGCGGTGGCGGCCGCAGACGACGTGCTCGGGGGCGCGGCACGACGGCGTCGAGACCGGGGCCACGGCTGCAGGCGGCGAATGGGCGCGACGGCGAGGTCGCTGACGTGGGCGCCAGCGCGCCATGGACCCCGTGGAGCCGCTCATGCTCGGCCGCGGCGGATGCGGCAAGGAGGACCTGCCTAGCGTCCACACGCAGTAGCTCTCCGGCGCTGCGCCCTCCAGGTCGTCGGTGGCGGCCAACGTTCCAGAGCGCGCCCTCGTTGGCATCGTGCTCTTCCTCGTCGACGTAGGCCTCTCTGAGCTCGTCCTTCATGTCCATTAGCTCCGCTTCGTTGCTCTGAGACTACCCACAAAAGGAATCGAGTCAGTTCGTCTCCAATCGCCGGCGTGAAGGTCATCTTCGCCGACTCCGGCTCCGGCCGCCGCCGCATCGATCTCCCCAACAACGTCGCACCGGCCTTCCCCGTTGGTTCCTGGAGCTCGCCCGTGACTCCAGGAAGCTGCAAGCACAGCCCCGAAGTAATTCGCGTCCTGGAGCTTCTCCTCCACGTCGCCGTGCTCCGGCCGCCGCCGCCGGCGTCCATGTCGTCGCCAAAGGGTGCGGCAGCGAGCTGGAGGATCGTCTCCGGTGCCCCGCTTCGCTCCGGACGCCCGGCGTCGTCCTCCCTCACCTCACGACGCCGCGCTCCTCCGAGCTCGTCCCCGGCCATCGTCGCCCCGCCGCCTACTCCACCTCGGGCTCGGCCTCGAGCACATCTCCGTCGTGCCCGCCTCCGCATTCCCGCCGCAGCCTGACCAAGCTCCGGCCCGCCGCGTCCGGCCCGCCTGCTCCTCTCCTGCTCTGTCAACGTCGTCCCCAAGCTCGTGCTCAGCTCTCCTCTCATCGCCAGTCTCCTCTCATCTTCCCCTGTGCCTGTTGACTTTTTTTATTTCTAGATTTTTTTTAATTCAGCTGACATGTGGGGCCATGTACATGTTAGGAAAATGACCAGATTTCTTGTTCTTTTCTCTTTTTGGATATTGACTAGTGCCACGTCAGCCTGACGGGTGGACCCTCCTGTCATAATCTGTGTCAATTCGAGTTTAAACGAGTTTTAGTGCGAATTGCAAAAAACTTCCCGTATAGTGGTGGATTTTTGTCCCGCAAACGAAAAGTGGTGGTTTTTGGTAATCTCAGCCACAAAAGTGGTGGTTTTATGCTAATTTCTCGCCAATAAACGGTAAATACTTGATCATGAGTCCGATGGATCGGTACCGGCGACGGCGAAGCGTGCGAGCACGACGGCCTCGGAGTCGCCCCTCGTAGCCCGGCGGCACTGTGACCAACCACGCCGCCGAGCAGGTCGTCGTCGTTCGCGCGCCGCCTCTCCCTCTCGTCCTCATCCTCGTTCGCCACAGGATGCATGGCCGAGCACGGACCTCCTCCACATGCAATGCATGATCGGCCGCCTGCCTCGACTGATGGGATGTGAATGGGATGCGCTTCTCTCCTTCTGCTGCGCTGCTCGTCGATCGTCACGCGCGCTTAATTTCCTTCCGTCGCCATGTAATTGGAAACTTGATTGATCCGGCAACGATGCGCACGCGGTGCAAGATCACAACTGCCATTTTCTTCAGTTCGCCAATGGGCTGAAGATGTTGTAACAGCCTGAAGACGTTACGGCGGTATGGCCGGCCCACTACGAGTCTCGCCAGCATTGAACCGAAAAGAAATTAAAATTCAGATGGCCTGAAAATAGTAGTGAACAAAAAATAACAGTGAAGCAAAAATACCGATAACCAAAAATAATAGTGAACCGAGAAGAAACTAAAATTGGATAAACCGAAAAATATATTGAACGAAATATGTCGATGAAACAAAAATAATAGTGAACCGAAAAATTCGATAAACCAAAAATATCGGCAAAGCGAAAATAATAATGAACTAAAAAGAAATTAAAATTCGGTTGAACCAAAAATGCCGATGAATCCGAAAATAGATTTTTGAAAAATAGTTCATATTTTTAAAAAAATTCATTTTTTAATATATTTCATATTTGAAAATAGTTCAGGTTTAAAAAATCATATTTAAAAATTCTCATTTCTAAATGATTCAGATTTTGAAAAATATTCATTTTTAAAAAGGTTTCAGATTTAAAAAATATTCATATTATAAATGGTTACAGAAAACTCAAAATAGAAAATTCAGATTGTGAAAGTGTGAAGAAAAACAAAAGTATGGAAAAAAAGAAACCGAAACTGAAACAAACAAAAATGAAAACAAGAAAAAGAAAAAAAAGAACAAAACCGAAAATGAAAAAAATAGCCGAAATGGGCCAGCCCATCCGGTAAGCTGGTGCGGGCAAGGCACCAGCTTACCGGATTCAATTTTCATCGTTCACTGTTATTTGTTCCAATTCTTCTCCCAGTGTGAGAACACAGATGGATGACATGTGTGTGGTCAGGACTAGCGCGCTACCGACCGTTCGCAAGGAATGCTCATGGCACGCACAGTGCGTTGCGTTCCATCGTGGGAAATCGTACGTACAGTACACGGTTACTCGTGGTAGCATGCGATGCACGCACGCACCTACCGTGTCGTGTCGAGCCCCGCTAGCTCCGGCCGCAATCAGCACGTACGTCGCCCTCGGTCGATCGGTCGAGTTCATCACTCCCGCCGCGCCGGAGTCTCGTCGCGATCACGTCGGTTGCATCGCCACCCGTGCTGCTACCCTGCCTAGCTAGCGAGCTACGAGAATAAGTATAATAATCGAGAGTGCTAGCTCAACTAACTAATTAAGCTGGAATTAAGAGGAAGAAGGTCATATCCACGACGAAACGTCTCCGTCCATGGCGGCTCCGACGCTGTGACGAACCCGCATTTCTCCCGGACGGGCCGGTGTGCATCCATCGGGCGAAATCGCCATCGGAGTCGTCCCCAGCGACGGTGCCACCCCACCAAACTGCACCGAATAATAGGGGCTTGTTGTTTCCACACGTACGTGACGTACGTAGTACGGGTCAACCAATGTGGTCGGGTCGCACTCGTGGGTTGGGTTGGGTTAGGTTAGGTCGGGTTTGCATATCATGTGATGCGAGACAGGACGACGAGCAAAGCCACCGTTTGTTTTGTTTTGTTTTGTTTGTTTGACCCGTTATTACACGACACGGTCCCCTCTCGATCGCGTGCACGGGCGACAGGCCCACCCCACCGCCAGCCATGGATCTCGTCTCAGGGTGCACAGTATATTTGTTCTTCTTTAGGGGAACCGGATCGGGAATATACTTTGGTCCCGTAC
The DNA here is from genome assembly GCA_012064385.1 of Puccinellia tenuiflora. Lineage (NCBI taxonomy): Eukaryota > Viridiplantae > Streptophyta > Magnoliopsida > Poales > Poaceae > Puccinellia > Puccinellia tenuiflora. Next base: position 86,090 of record QRDG01000509.1, read on the forward strand.
GTAGACCGTAGTGGTACATGCATGGCGGACCACGTACGTACACCTCAGAATTCTGGTGCCTGTACTGCGGACTGCGGTTGCCAGTTTTTTTTTCCACAGGTGCAGTGGTGACGACCTGTATGTACACCGCTGCACGGGAGGTAAATTGTAGCCCAAGTCGGCCCGGCAGCACGTCGCCTTTTTTTTTTTACGAAACACAGTATAAACGCGGATACATGTGCACACTCACCCCGATGAACGCACACACGCACACCCAACTCGTATGAGCACCTCCGAGAGACTGGCCGGCGGATCGAGTCTTGAGATTGACAAAGTCATCACAGGCGCCCCGCTGTCGACGGGAACGTCGCCTCCCACTGAATAATATTCCGCCTAAATGAGAAACACCGGCGCTAAACCTAGGATCTGAACTCTGTTGGGCTGGGGGTACAACCACCCTTCTAACCGTCTTACCACAGGCAGGTTCTCGCGGCAGGTCGCCTTCTGTTCTATCTATCGAGACTATAAAAGAAATCCAGCATCCAGGGTGGGACGGTGTCAGCTATTTTGTGCGTTTCTTAGAAACGCGCCAAACTGCGGTGCTTTCCCTCTTTTCCTCCCCCTTCCGATGAAATTGCAGGGCTTTCTGCCCGGTCATCAGGTTGAAGTTCGACTACATTTCGCCCATTTCGCTTCGTTTAGACATTTTTTGGGTCCTTTTTATTCAGTATAGTAATACTCCGAGTGGGTATGATATCAATCGGGATTCCCCCAAAAAAATATAGTTTCAATTATTGTATTTTGCAGAGCTAGAGATACACCGGAAATCTTGCGTCTTAACGGTGACCACCTAGGAAAATGACGATGCGGGCGAGCCTAATTAACATGTGACCGACGAATGTCGACTGTGTTGGTAGGGAGAGTTAGGCTCAACAGTGACCATCTTCTTATTTCATCGTCCAATAATTAGGAGTATAAAAATAAAAAAGAGGAGTACTCTTCTGCAAAGAAATATTGATAGTACATGTCCTTGTCACTAGTGGCTTACTACGTCCAAAGGCTGTGCGCTTTCAGACCCTTTGACGTATTCTGAATAGTCCATAGTTTTCTTTCGAAAGATCGTATTCTGAATAGTTATTAATCATCAAATCAAATCGGCACGAAAATATCAAGAGATCGACCGGCTGGCCGACGTGCCATTGCCCTCCTAAACTATTCAACCTGGTAGTAGTTGTAGGGTTACAATTGCACGTAAGTAGTAACTGGCTAAGAGCAAGTATAATAAGCCCACTCTGCCGGCTATAGCGTTTGTCGTGTCAGCAAAAATCCAATGTGGCGGAGAGAGAAAGGAAGAGAGAGAGTGAAGCGGGCGCTTCAGTTGTCGCCCGGCGATAACACACGCCACGAGGAAAAAGAGCTATGCATGCAGCCATGCAGCCCTGCCTTCCAATCCAGTGTGTCATCGGCGTATAAAATAACTAATTAAATATTCAACTGCAGCATCGTATAGCCAGCACAAGAGCCTAGTTACTATATGAGCAGGCTTTTACGTGACTACATGTGACGTGGCCTGGTACTAGAGCCGGCAGCCGGCGCTATTGTTGGCCTTGCTCTAAATTTCCTTCTGGACAAACGCTGACGAAGGTGACGTGACATGTAACTTTTGAAGATTTTGAGCCCATTATCCACTCCTACACGTCGAAACAATTTCTGATCACTTAGCGTATGTTTTATTTGCAGAAATTAAAAAGCCGAATAAAAAAATATAGGAATGAGATCAGAAATCTATAATAGAATTTATTGATTGCATCATGTGAAAAAAACCAAAAAATTGCGTGCAGAAATAGTTGCATGACACGGTTGCCATTGAAACAATGAAACAATCTATTAGGTTGGAGCTAAGGATTTTTTCCTGCGAAATTACATGTAGAGTAGCACATAGAAAAACTTTATATGGTGGCCAATCTTACAAACTAAACAAGTTCTATAAGAAAGTTTACTAAGGAACGTAATTCTCTAAAATTTCTATAGTATTCCTTTTATCTAAACATGTCCTTACCTTGAATGGGATGCACTCAAAGTAACCTGAGAGCACCAACTACTAGAGCAGCGATTCCCTCCTTTTCCTGCTGCCTATCACCAAGGAAATAGAGAGAGCTCCATATCTTGTAGAATCCAGGTTCTACACTCGAGATTTACTAAAGGAGACGTCGAGGGGGGGGGGGGGGGGGCTACTTGCCTTTGGCTCCAACCTCCAGAGCACCACCACCAATCTTCAGGAGCAGCTCGCGAGTGCCAGCGAATCATTCCCCAGAGCAACACCCAGGTGGAAACATAACCCTACAACTACTAGTATATACAGGAAGGGGTCGGCCTCCCCTCCCCCAATAACTCCGCTCGGCAAGGCCGCCTAAGAAGAGGGGGAGAGGAGTTGGGATGCGATCCGCAACTCTCAACAAGAGAATAGAGAGANCCTTTACATGAGCCCAATGTGCTGTTGAAAACTACGGTGTCTGGCTTATAGAAAGGAAATTAATAATACAAAAATGAGCTAACCTATATATATCCATGGCAGCGTGTGCCCTTTATCGGTAGTAGAATAACCTAGCTCCATGGCCAGCTGCTAGGCTTTGCTCTTTTTATGTATGCAAGTAGTAGAGTATATCCTATAGTGCACTTGCTTTCTGTCTCGCTTTGCTCCGCTTTGCCAGTAAACTAGTTCCATGAAATCGGTCTGCATATCTCCCGTGTTTTGTTTGATCGACCTCTTAACTATCATAAAATCATGGGCTCCGACCGTACCTCCATCTCGGCATGCAGATGCAGCTGCCCTTCCATCGGGTGAGATTTCACGGCGACATGCACGAAAAATAGCATTCTGGACGATCGACATTCTTCTTCCTGGGTTATCGAGTCCATCGATCTACTCGTATACGCTACTAAGAAAGTTGCTATGATCCTGTACACTCGTATATACTCGGTGATATGATACGCTACTCTTAATTCTGAAATGTGAAACCTAGCTAGTTGTGCAACTTGTCGTCAGACTCACACGGCCCTGTAAGAGTGTAAGTTAATCAAGTGGGAATCAAACGTGGTGCTCCGCTTAATGCATGATCGATCGTCCGTAGTCCTTGCAGTGTCAGCAAGAAACGGAAAGGGCTAGCCTGTGAGAAGAAAAGAGCAAGGCGACACCAGAAACGTCCTGAGAAAGGCAAGAAAAGCCAGGGCCGCCATGGCTGGACAGCTGCCTTTGCTGCAGCTCCAATAATGGAGGCGGTTTCAGATCTCGCGGGCAGGCAGACGCAACGCAATGCCCGTGCGTGCGTGTACGCATTCCGCACCACGGAAGAAAAGAAGACGAGACTACGAGAGAGAGAGAGAGAGATCGCTGATGAGGCGGCAAAGCCAAAGCGACGTGTACTGGCCGGTACTCTTTCATCTTCTTCTTCGTCTTTCCGGCCGTCTCGACAGACGAAAGAGGGAGGGCCATGGCTCGTCACGTCCCAGGGTTCTCCTTCACCGTGCAGTACGGCGGCGGTATCATCCCTGTCGACCAGGAATATTATCTTGTCGTTCATCCATTAGCCTTTTTTCTTAGCATGCTCATCCATTAACCTTCCTTAGGGAAGCTGATCCATTAACTAATCGTACATTAAGCGCATACGTGTCCATAGCTGGAGGCAGCTTCTCTGACTTCGCTTCAGCAAGTCAGGATGCTACACTATGCTACTTTGCACGTGTGCCGTCAGATTACAAATGGATGCCAAGATCTAGCTGTCACTACTGGACTCATGCCTTTCTGTCCGGCCCATGAGGGGCTTTAGTTCCGATTGGCGAACCGGAACTAGCCAAGCGGGACTAAAGGCCCCGGCCCGGTTACCAGCCGGGACCAAATGTGGCCGCCGCGGCCTTTAGTCCTTGTTCGAATAACGGCCCGCGACTAATGGTTCTCTGCCGCGGTAGAGAATTCATTTTGTTTTATTTTATTTATTTCTTTCTTCGTTTCAAAATAGTTTTCGTATATTTCTACGCGTACATGTTCGTGCATATATATAAGATAACTTGTCTTGCGATCGAGCATACAAATATATACAATTACATGAAGATCATAATTACCGGGATTAAGCCCGTCTATTCGATTACACGACCGGAGATCATCAGTAGCGCATATTCACACTAAATTCTCCGACGTCGTCTACCATCTCTGTCATAAAAAATCCTGCCAGTTCCTCTGCAATTTCTACTATGCGTTGCTCTGGTAGGAGCCGATCCCGCATTCTCTCGGACTATATAAGAAAAGGAGATCAATATGAACATCAATCATGATAACAAAAAGTGACGATAATAAAATAATGTTGTGAATGTATTGCTTACGTCGACTCTATAATCTTTGTGCTCAGTGGTAAACGTGCGAATGAACTCGCAAACGTAGTATCCACATAGATGTGTCCCCGGTGGCTGCCTCGCGCACTTTACGAAAGTAGAATTCAATCAAAATAATAATTTAGCATCATAACTGTATTGAAACTAGAAGTAAAGAGATGTGCGGACATATCTCGTACTACTTACCGAGATCGGAGTAAACGTCAGCTTCTCATTAAAGGAACCCGTCACCACACTCTTGAACAGGTTCCAAACCCTGCCCGACAAATAAAATGAATTAATGAATGAGTTATTCATTACCTGGTATCTCATGAAATCAACGAAAGAGACCGATATAGCGCGAAAATTACCTCTGGAGCATGTCCTGCATGTTGCGGAACTCTTCCAGGTTTCTCTTTAATGGGTACATGACTTCAACTATTCCCTTATCAACTCGAATGTTTAGCAGAATCCAGTGAAAGCTGCACACGTTTATATATACGTCAGTAACTCATCAATTACACTTAACATCGAGTAAGCAAAAGTGAATGTGTACAACAGAGTAAGACCCTCACTTGAAGTTGTAAGGAAACAATATGTGGTCACAGAAATTTTGCTCCGTTAGAAACCTTAGAAGGTTTTCCGCCGTCTCGTCGGGTTTCGTCATTAGCGTACCTATATGTACTTTATCTGGGTCAATGAACCCAACACTATAGATCCTTCTTTTACAAGCTTACATCTTCATTCTACATAATAGAGTACAAAAAGATATAATGGGGATAATTACATGCAATGAACTGAACAACTTATATGTAGACAATGAATTCAATAACTTACAGACAATAGCAACTCATGAGAGATTTGTCGAAGGTGTCGAAATTGTATAACTAGAAGAGTTCTGAAAACTCAACATGGACCTCTTCGGCCCGAAAGAAGTACTCTTCTAGGACTTTCGCCACGATCATTATTCTGTCCCCCTTTACCTCTCTCAAGTACCATTCATGCAAATTCCGCATGTGTGTTGACAGTTGTTTCAACTTCTCTTCCCTGACCAAAGGCTTCCCTGGGACATATGTAGGGACTACATCAGCCTTGGGTAACTTGTCGTCTTGGGAACCTAGCAGTTCAACAACACTCACACCCATAGCGGCCGCCAACTTCGCAGCTTCTTCCATATCCTGCTGCAGCACCTGGGGAACGTATTCGGAGAACACCTTGAGGGGTGGGATCGATTGTTTGGCCTGTTCTCCGAGCTGAGGAACGTCCCTTCTTTTCCCTTGCACTTTTACGTGATTTGCTCCCGCTTGCACTTTTACTTGATTTGCTCTTCTCCGCTTCCTTCTGAAGTGTGCGTACATAGTCATCTTGCTTATGGTGCAACTCATATTGCGATTTTGTGTCCAGAAAATTAAGTGCCCACGCTTTTTGCTTCTCGGTGTATACCGGGGCGGCCTCTGTTTTCTTCTTTGCAAAATGTGCATCTTTTTCGGCCTTTGCGATCGCTGCGATTTGCTCGTCAGTACGATCGTAAGTTCTGATGGGAAGATTCTTATGAGGTACTCTTGGGAGGGGCGACATTTTTCGTTTTGGGCTGCTGCGTCGGTTAGTACTCATCGACGGAGTACGCTTCCGCTTATTGTTCTTAACGGGCAAAGGCGGCAGCGAAGACGGCCGACCCAAGTCCGGCGGTGGAGATCAAGATGGACCCGCACTGTGGTGGCCGTAGTCATGGGGTGGGCTTCTTGCAGGTGATGGCGCTGGAGGTGAAGGTGACCTGCGACGACTCAGAGGCGGTGTTGTCCTTGGCTCCGAGCCTGGAAACTTGATGTAGTTCTTGTCCCATAGAATGGTAGCACCCACAACTTCTCCGAGTGTCCTCTCATCTTCAGGTCCAGGGATATCAAGCTCCATATCATGAAACCCCGATACGATTTCATCCACCCCGACTTTAGCATAGCCAGCTGGAATCTCACGGCAATGCCAGCGTGCGTCAGGTGGACAAGGTAAAGCATATCCGACCGCCACCTTCACGGATATGTTCTTCAATTTCTGATGGAGCTCACAAGATATCTGCTCCTTAATTCCATCCACGGGGTAGCCGGGACCGCCCTCTATCATCCGCCGTGCATCGTCAGCCGCGGCCTCTGAGTCAGCCACGCTGCTTTTCCGCTGAGATGGGCCGGCGGTAATATCGAGTGCAGGATCTTGCAGGCGCACAACTCCTCTAAGTTCGTCAATCTGCTGCTGCTGCTCGTTAAGTCTGGCAAGCAACTGGTTGAACTTGTCATTCTCCTCCTCCTATTGTTGCTGCTTTGCTCTCGCTCGACTTCTGTAAGTCTCTTGGTCTTTGGCAAACCCAAGCCACCACGAGAACGAAGGGCCAAGGCCTCGTGTTCGTCCTACGTGTTCGTCATTCCCGAGGACCAGTGTTAGCAAGTCTTTCTCTCTATCGGGACGGAACTTTCTCTTCCCCTCTTTAATTTCTTTCACTATTTTTTTCCAATTTTCCCTGGGTATCTTAAGACCGTCACTTCAAACAAGGTCCCCTGTTTGTTCGTCGTATGAACCACCATGCGCAAGGGACCAATTTCTTGCTCTCAATTCCCAATCTTCGCACATCCATTCTGGTTCGATCCCTTTATCAAGCAGATCCTGCTCTTTTTTGTCCCACTTTGGCATGGCAGTCTCGTAGCCCCCTGGCCCCAAATTGTGGTGATATTTCTTCTTCTCAACATTTTTCTTGTTCTTTTCTGACAAGTCCTTGGCATTTTGTGACTCCTTGTACTCCTTAAATGTCTTCCAGTGATTCGCCTGCTTCGCTAGATGGCCTTCGAATACTGGCATTTCCTTTTTCTTTAGATAGTTTTTCCATAATGTTTTCTTCCATGCCCGGAACAGTTCGGCAATCTTCTTAAGAGTCCACTGCTTGACTTTTGCCCTCAAATTTTCAGCGGCGGCTGGATCCTCACATTCTGGCGGGTTGAAATGTGCCATGAGGTCATTCCAAAGACCCTGTTTGTACCTTTCGGCGACATACTCACTATCGTTCGCCCCTTTGCGCTTATGCCACTCTTGAATGCTGATCGGGACGTGATCCCTAACCAGAACTCCGCATTGTTTTTTAAATACGACGGCAGCCTTCTTGGGTTCCTTGGGTTCGCCCGTAGGGGATATGACCTCAAATGTGTAATGCGTAGATGCGGCCAACTTTTTGGTCGGGCCTCGTTTGGTAGCTTCATGAGATGTGTGTACAACCAACTGCCGAAAGTCTTCTCGTGTTCCCCATTAATCCTAGAGTCAGCCTTCCCCGGGTTTTCGGAGCGTAGAATATTCTTGTGTCTCTCGATATATGGAGCCACCACGGTGGAATTCTGTAGAACTGTGTAGTGTGCTTGAGTGAAAGAATGCCCGTCCCTACATACCGTTGCTTTCCTTCCTAGTGTGCCTTTTCCAGTCAGCCTCCCCTCATACCGAGATTCAGGAACACCAATCGGCTTAAGGTCAGGAAGAAAGTCAACACAAAACTCAATGACCTCCTCTGTTCCATAGCCCTTGGAGATGCTTCCTTCTGGCCTAGCACGATTACGAACATATTTCTTTAAGACTTCCATGAACCACTCGAAGGGGAACATATTGTGTAGAAACACAGGACCGGGAATTCTAATATCTCCGACTAGGTGAACTAGGAGGTGCGTCATAATATTGAAGAAGGATGGTGGGAACAACAACTCGAAGCTGACCATACATTGGACCACATCAATCTGTAACCCTGATAGACTTTCTCGATCGATTAACTTCTGAGAAATTGCATTGAGGAATGCAAATACCTTCACAATGGCCAGTCGAACATTTTCCACTAGAATTCCCCTCAATGCAACCGGAAGCAATTGCGTCATAAGCATGTGGCAGTCATGAGACTTTAGGTTTTGGAATTTTTTCTCTTTCATGTTTACTATTCCCTTTATATTCGACGAGAAGCCAGTCGAGGCCTTGATACTGAAAAGGACTTCAAATTTTTTTCCTTCTCTTCCTTGGTAAGAGCATAGCTGGCAGGCCCTTGAAACTGCCCTGGATGCATGCCGTCTCGTCCTTTATGACGTTCCTGGTCCTCCCGTGCTTCAAGTATATCTTTTGACTTCCCATACAAGCCCAGGACGCCTAGAATATTCACGCAAAGATTCTTCGTCACGTGCATCACGTCGATTGCAGAGCGGACCTCATGGACTTCCCAATAGGGTAGCTTCCAAAATATAGATTTCTTCTTCCACATGGGTGTGCGCTTATCAGCGCCGTTCGGAACAGGTTGGCTGCCAGGACCCTTTCCAAAGATTACTTTTAAATCCTTGACCATACCAAATATTTCAGCACCAGTACGGGTGACAGGCTTCGTCCGGGTTTCTGCCATGCCATTGAAATGCTTGCCTTTTTTCCTTAAGGGATGCTTGGGTGGAAGAAAACGACGATTATATGGGTACACATTCTTCCTACATGTGTCCAGATATATACTTTCTGTCTGATCCAAACAGTGCGTGCATGCATTGTATCCCTTGTTCATCTGTCCTGAAATGTTACTAAGAGTAGGCCAATCATTGATGGTTACGAAAAGCAACGCTCGTAGGTCAAATGTCTCCTATTTGTGCTCATCCACACATTTACACCTGGTTTGGCCCACAAGTGCAAAAGTTCATCGACTAATGGCCTTAGGTACATATCAATATCGTTGCCGGGTTGCTTCGGGCCTTGGATGACCACTGGCATCATAATGAACTTCTGCTTCATGCACAACCACGGAGGAAGGTTGTGGATACATAGAGTCACGGGCCAGGTGCTGTGACTGCAGCTCTGCTCCCCAAAAGGATTCATGCCATATGTACTTAGACCAAACCATAAGTTCCTTGCGTCACCTGCAAAGTCCCCGAACTCACTCTCGATTTTTCTCCACTGCCGACCATCAGCGGGGTGCCTCAACTTGTTGTCTTTCTTATGGTCTTCCATGTGCCATCGCAACAACTTGGCATGCTCTTTGTTTCTGAACAGACGTTTCAACCGTGGTATTATAGGAGCATACCACATCACCTTGGCAGGAACCCTCTTACTGGGTGGCTCACCCTCAATATCACCAAGGTCATCTTTTCTGATCTTATACCGCAATGCAGTGCATACCGGGCATTTATCCATATTCTCGTACTTCTCACCGCGGTAGAGGATGTAGTCATTAGGGCATCACGTCTAATCCTAGAGGGCAGACAAGCTTCTTTGCTTCGTACCTGCTGGCGGGCAATTCGTTCTTTCTTGGAAGCATCTTCTTCATTAGTACCAGCAACTTTTCAAATGACGAGTCAGTCACACTGGTCTCTGCCTTCCACTTCAGCAATTCCAGTGTGCTACCCAGCTTCTTCTGGCCATCTTCACAAGTTGGGTACAACAATCTGTTGTGGTCCTGTAACATCTGCTCGAACTGCAACCTCTCCTTTTCTGTATTGCAGCCTCGCCTTGTATCAGAAATGACCCGACCAAGATCATCAGCGGGCTCATCTGGTGCCCGTTCTTCACCCTGACCTTCTTCTTCATTGTCTTCCATTGCGGTATCAGCGTATTCAGGAAACATAGATCGGTAGTTGTCATCATCATTCTCTTCTTCATCGCCGTCTTCTATCATAACCCCTCTTTGTCCGAGCTTGGTCCAAACATTATAGCCGGACATAAAACCGGACCGAAGCAGGTGGCTCTGAATGACTCTTGAGGAAGTGTGATCCTTCTCATTCCGACATTCAACACATGGACAAAACATAAAGCCACCCCCATGCTTGTTCTCCTCGGCCACATCGCGAAAAGAATGCACGCCTTCTCTGTAAGCGGCTGTGCGTCGGTCACCGTACATCCATGGATGGCTCATCTGCATCAAGCAACTATATATCAAACGCAATCACGATGCTAAAATTAGTACCGCATGGTCTAAACGAGAAAATAGTTGCTAACCTTTTAGGACACTTGGAAACAAAGAGGAGTAAGCTTAAGTGTGGCTCGGGCACCTCATATCATGTTTGTCTTGTGTGAACTGAAGTGGCATCGCTCTAACAGGCATTTCACCGAACACCTCTAGTGCATATGAAGAAAAAAAACTAGCACAAACCCACACCACCTCCCACCAGGAAAAAACAAGGGAGAGGGGGCGGCTGCCATATATATATAGGGGCCAGCCCATTTGTCCCGGTTTGAGATACAAACCGGGACTAAAGGGGGGCACCTGGCCGCAGACCCCTTTAGTCCCGGTTTGTATCTCAAACCGAGACAAATGGGCCCTAACGAACCGGGACAAAAGTGGTGGTGGTGGGGGGGGGGGGGAGGCCACCGCCGGTTTCGGGGCGACGTGGCCGGACCTTTAGTCCCGGCCGAAGCCACGGCCGGGACTAAAGGGGCCGGACGAAAGGGCTGTTTTCTACTAGCGTGTACTGTACGTAGCTCGGATCTACATCACGAATCCTTTAGCGCAGGATGCACATACACCGCGCCGATTACTTTACACATATCCCAGTACTATAGCGTAAGATTTGAGATGTTCCTTATGGATTCAACAGTTAGAAATCATGCCAAAGTCAGGATACTGTTTCCCTCTCACTGTACTTCATCAAGTTACAAAATCCGAAGCGGCCTAATTGGGCCGGGCAATTACTGATCTTCAAGAAAAACATCTTCGAGCTATCAATTAAAACTTATCACTTTATCATTATAAATTCGAATTTATATAATTTTTTTTTGAAAACTAGAAATGATATGTGGTTTAACAGAAAACCATGGATTGGCATGCAGGTGCTATGGAGGAGATTGGCATCTACTCTTTTATAGTGGATGATTTTGCTATCAGAGAATGTGAAGCGACCCATGAACATGGTGATGGCGATGATGGAGCAGATGGCAAGAAACCCACCTCCATTGATCTGGCGAGATGTAGGCTCTGAGAGAACATGTGCAGATTTTAGGTTCTCTGAAGCGTGCCATACTTGGCCCCTACCGTGAAACGCAAGATGAGGAATGGGAAGCTACTACACAAGCCATTGCTGAGACCCTAAATTCGGCATCGATGGTTATGATCGAAGATGGAGCTAACTGGAAAGTTATCCAAATGTAAGTTGTATGTTTGAGTTTTTTGGTAGTCCTGTGTTTTCGTTAGCCTAGGCTCGTTAGAGTATGATCAACAACTCTATGTGGTGTCTTAAAGCTGATGCTTTTGAGTTGTCCGGCTCGGCCACGGAAGCTAGCGGCGGCGGCGGCATGCTCGCCATCGTCAGATCTGGAGGCGGGGGTCGGGGGGAAGCGGAGCGCGCCGGATCCGGCCTCAGATCGGCAGATCCTGCTAGATGCCGGGTCGGGTCCTTGCTCGAGGAGGCCGTAGGCGGCGGTGGCGCAGTTTGGTCGGGAGACTTTCTTGCTCGACGGCACCGCGTGGGCGTCCGCATCCTCTGCAGTTCCGAGCCAGGGTGGCTCGGCTACGGGCAAGGAGGCTACCACAGATCCTCGGACTTGATTGGTCCGGTTCCATCTTTGGGGCCTGCTCCCATGTCACCCCTGTCCTACCTGCTCCCGTATCACCTCCTCCTCTGCCTGCTCGCTAGACCCTGCAGGTGCGTCGTGCCGTCCTTGGAGCTTTTCCTCGCTCGATGGCAGGGGCTCTCACAGATCCTTGGGAGGATCTGTTGGGCGGCCAGGTGACCTTGCAAGCAGGGGCATGCACTGCCTTTTCATGCGATCGGTGCTGCGTTCTTGGTGGTGCCCCGGTGGCGTGTTGCAGCTGGTGCTCCGCGTTGGGGCTGGTGCACCAAGCTTTCGAGGTCCTAGGCTGATGACGACGTCGAGTTCTTTCTTCTCCGCGTCCTCATGACGGCGACCGGCTTGTGGATTTTGGATGGGTCTCGGTGAAAACCGCGCAATGGATGATACCATTGCTGACGATGACAACACCTCCAGGTGTTGTTCTCCTTGTTGAAGGCTTCGTCATGTATACCCCTCCTAATTCTGGGTGGCCGGATTCCGCCTCACCGTCCCATCTTGCTCCCCCTGTTGCTTTCATTCGGTGGAAGTCTTCGTAGCGACTTGTGAATCGCCCAACAATCTCTCCGTCGTTGCACTCCCAAACAGCGTTGGCCTGACAACTTTTAAATTGTGTCTTGATGGCGTGGATCACACGTTCGCTGGGAGACCCCAAGTGGAAGGTATGATGCAGCAAAGCGGCAGTTTTTTTCCTTGATTACAAAACCAAGGTTGTCAGATCCAGTAGGACTTGGAGAAGGCATAGCGAGGTGTCCATCTACTCTGGCGCTTGTAGATCAACGCGGACCTGCACACAATCACAAACAAGTACTTTGCCCCAGCGAAAACAGAGAGGTTGTCAATCTCTCCGGCTTGCCGAACATAAAGAATTAAATGCGCAAGTGTAAAATATGAAGAGAGTGAAATATGACCAGCAAGTAAATGATGATGAAAAGCTATTAAAACGGTTGTAAGCAATGTAGGAAAATAGGACCGGGGTCTACAGTTCACTAGAGGTGTCTCTCCAAAAGGTACACATGATGGGTAGACAAATTACAGCATGGCAATTGACATAATTGAAGTCGCAGAGCAATGCTATCATAAAACAATATAGTTCACTGTTTCATCTAATATGGACATTACGTCAAAATACATAGACCGTTATCCAACTGCATCTATGACTAATAATCCACCCCGGGATCGCTATCCAGCATGTCACCAAAGAGTATTAAGTTGCAAGCAACAGATCATTGCAATAAGCAAAGTGCATAATGTAAGCAATGTAAATAACACAAGGAAATCACACCGCTATTTTCTCCCTAGTGGCAACATCACATCTCTAGCCTTAACCGTTCCTATCACTGAACTCAGACAAAAAGAGGCATGAACCCACTATCTAGCATAAATACTCCCGCATACAACACTAATAATTACTTTGCCAAAGCATCCACTAGCATCGGAGAGTATGCAAGATTATAGATAAAACATAACACAAAGATGAACAAAAGTAATGAATTCCACAATTCAAGGGATCCATGCAAACACAATCATGTAGCAGTTACAAATAATATGATCTTGAGCATGATAGACAGCTCACAAGATCTAAACAATGGAGTACAAGGAGGAGAGACAACCATCTAGCTACTGCTATGGACTCGTAGTCCCGTGGTGGACTACTCACGCATCACTCCGGAGGCAGGCATGGTGGTGTAGATTCCTCCGGTGTTGATTCTCCTCTCCGGCAGGGTGCCGGTAAGAGCTGCAGAACCCTCCCGAACTAGGGATTGAGATGGCGATGGCCTCGGACGTCTTCTGGAAAATATGATCGGCCTTTTTTGGTTTTTAGGTCAGGAGTGAATTTATAGGTGAAGAAGCGACGCGAGGCGGTGGACGAGGGCTCCAGGTGGGACCCCCGTGCGGCCAAGGGTGGGGCCGCGGCCAGGTGCCACCTGGAGGCTGTGGGGCCCCACTGTAGGCCCCCTTCTTACTCCGTCTTCGTTTCATATTGGAAATAATTCCTGTAAATTTTCAGCGCAATCCGAGAAACTCCCCAAAACAACTTTTCTGAAACAAAAGACAACAGAAAATAGGAACTGGCACTGGGCATCTTGTTAATAGGTTAGTTCCATAAATCATGCCAAAATGGTATAAAAACATGTGGCAATGACATATAATCAAGCATGGGATATCAAAATTATAGATACATTGGAGACGTATCAGCATCCCCAAGCTTAACCCCTGCTCGTCCTCGAGTAGGTAAGTGATAACAAAATAATTTTTGAAGTGACATGCTGCCAATCACAATCTTGATCATATAATCATGTAAAGCATATGAACTGAATGCATTTATCCAAAACAAAGGTTCATTGAATGAAACAAACAATTATTAACCATGTGTAATATCTAAGCAAGAATTAACTAGAAAAGAGCACTTTGGAGATTTAAAAGCATAACACTTGACAATGATTGATATCTCACAAAGCAATATTAATTCGACAAAGGAGTTTGGCCAACACAAAGGAAGATTTAAGTTTTCAGCAAAGAGTTTCAACTTGCAACTTGTTTATCTCAAGATAAAGTCAATATAAAGTTTTCACAGTTAGACACAAAGATAACATGAAGTAAAACATGAACTAAAGTTGATACCAAGTGATTGCTTGAGGGTGTTAAGAAGGAAGAGGAAGACCGACTCAACATAAAAGTAAAAGAAAGGCCTTCGCAGAGGGAAGCATGGATTAATCATGTGCTAGAGTTTTTTTTGATAGAAATAAAAAGTTTTGAGATATGCATACTTTCGTCAACGACTTCAAAGTAAAGAAACTAGCTAGTCCTCCATTTCAAGCAAGGCTTTTAGACTTGTGAGAGTGGCTAGTTTTAGAGGAGCGAGTACATTTCTCTTTCTCCTTGGTTTCACCACTAACCAATGTTGAGCTGATTTCTCAGATTTTCATTGTGCGGAGGAGAATGGTGAGTTATATTTATATTTTTCTTAAGCTGCTCTCGGTGTCGAGGTATCTTAGATGGGGGTGCCATACTACGACGGTGAAAGTAAAGGGTGGATAAGGACGTAGGTGATTCCGGTGACGGGATTGGCACGAGTTTACCCAGCTTCGGATCTCACAACGGCGGCGAGATCCTACGTGCTGCTATAAATCGCTATAAGGAAAAACAGTGCCGGTTACAATGAGATTGTGTTTGTGGTTTTTTCTAAGGCATCCCGTAGTCCGGCTTATATAGTCATCCGGTACTAGGGTTTACAGGAAGTTCCTAACCGACTAAGGGACGAGTTCATATTCCTTCCGACTTGGGCTCTATCTTCCTTGCCGAGGCAGCGTCTTCCGGGCCGCCTTCTTGAGTATTCCTTAAGCCAGATGGGCCTCCTGCGCTTCAGCTTACAAGGCCGCCCGACAAAGCCGGCTGGCTATGTCACCACATGGGCCACCCTGTCAGTTTGGTCTTTGTCCTAATGGTTAGGACCCCTATTCGGCATATCCCCAACACTCGGATAAATTCAAGTGAGGACGTGAACCATCAACACCGGGTGAAAAAGGGGTAAATGGCCTTGCTTGTCACAAGTTATATCTAGCTTCCTACTGCTTCCTCATGAGCTTAAAAACAGAGGCACAAAAAGGAGAATTTTGAACATTTTAAAGATAGCACATGAAAATTTTACTTGGAGTGGCAGGGAAATACCACATGTAGGTAGGTATGGTGGATACAAATGGCAAAGATATTTGGCTTAGTGAGTTGGATGCACGAGAAGTATTCCCTCTCAGTACGGAATTTTTGGGCTTAGCAGGATATCAAGCAAACACATAACATCAACTTGGTTCAATGAATGACTACAGATATACATTATGCATAACCACTAGACATCACACCGTCTAACTTGTTAGCCAAACCAGGAATCCGACAGGCGGTGGAAAGTTGCGAGACAGTCTGCAGAGGCACGGGGTCTTACCGTCTAGCCGTTGGTACTCCGCATCTTCACGGAGAATTCAATTTCACACAATTTTAAAGCCTTACGGTAGTTCTTTACTAATCCATTCTTACTAGATGATCCACAAGTTTAAGCATTAATCTAATTCATATCTCTAAACAATTGAAAAGTATCAAAGATTCAAGACAACAGTCTACAAGATTAAGCAACACGTTTTACACTTCCTACATGATAATTTCCACTTAACCAAACACCAATCAACTTATTTGAAACAAAACAGAAAGGGTGAAGCAACAAGAGCAAAACTTCCTAACTACAAAAGCTAACAACTCTGAACAAGGGATGCTTGAAAACAAGAGTTAAAATCATAAATAACAAAGGCTAAACACTCAACACATATAAGTGAGGAACAGGAGTGTATAATGAAAAGGCGGAGCGTGTCTCTCTCCCAAACAAACATGCATGGATCCAAATTATTGCAAGGACCGGAAAACTAAACACAACCAAACTTAAAGTAAACATAAACTGACGCTCCAAGAACATCACATAATGTGTAAAGGAATAAAAATATAGTACCATGAGAGAAACCGATGACTGTTGATGAAGAAAGGGATGCCTTGGGCATCCCCAAGCTTAGACGCTTGTAACTTCTTGAATATTTTAGAGGAGGGTCCATGGGGAGCCTCCCCAAGCTTAGGATTTTATTCCTTCTTGATCTTCCTTCATCACCTCACACTTGGATACTTGAAAATTTCCTTCACGCAAAACTTATAGCAACTTCATTAGAGGGGTTAGTCCACAAAAACAATATCTTCCTTCGGTTCCAAAGCACATATCACGAACTTATTTCTTTACAACATTAGCTACTGTCACAAAGGTCTAAGTAAAACTCTAGCTTTGAAAAAGCTTCACTTTGCCTGTGAAAGAAGCAATGCAAAACTAAGGATAGAATCTGTCAAAAACAGAACAGACTGTAAAGATGAATTTTTTCGGGGCACTTATGGACCTCAAATCAGAAAACTTAAAACTAGAGAAAGGTAGAAAAACCCTGATTCTTGCTGTCAAAACATTTCAGACACAAATGACGTTCTGTGATTTTTTGGATTTTCGAACAGTGAAGAACAGAAATCTGTTTCTGGACAGCAAACTCACCAATTAGTCTTCCTCTCTTTAGAGGCTATTCTTGGCACCAAAAACAAAAACAAAAAGATACAAGGGAGTTGTTACAGAAGTAACATCACCCAAAACTCAAAGAAACAGAAGGTAAAAATAAAATGGGTTGCCTCCCATAAGCGCTTTTCTTTAACGCCTTTTAGCTAGGCAAAAGGGGCAAATTCAAGTTTTATCACTTTCCTCAATATCAAAATCATCAAGGATATCCTCAGAAGTAGAACTAGCACTAATAAGAGAATTAATTTGTTGATTTTTTAACTTCATCATTCTCAAAAACAGGATTTAAAATTTTAGTCTCTCCTATATTTAGTTCATTGGGGAGTTTTTCAATGATAACAGGAGAACTAAGTTTGTTTATTTTATTCGGTTTCTGTTCAGAAACCTTGCGGACATAGATAAACTTAAGTCCCCTTCCTGTTGGAACTTCCTTCTTTTTAATTTTGAGAGATGAAAAATTTGCACCTACAACATCCATAATCTCTTCCAACTTACTAATTCTAAAATTTTGATCATCCTTCCCTTTATTGGTCTTAAGATTATTAATTCTTCTATTTATATGCTTTAAGGATCCCTCAATCTTGCTACTACTATCAAGTAGTTTTTTATCTATTTCAGTTGCCCAATTCATGCTTTACCAAATTTTCTCTAAAATATCAAGTCTTTCCACAACATGTTCCATTGTGGCTTCAGTTTTAGGTTCATTAGTAGGTGGAGTCCCAACTAGGCTTTCAATGATGTTGTAAGCCTCAATAGAGGGATTTCCTAGGAAGTTTCCACCTGTTAAAGTGTCTAGGACATACCTATACCAATTTGTGATTCCAACATAAAAGTTTTCTGAGAAGGATAGTATCTGAATATTTCTTTGTGGAACGGTTGAGAATCACTAATCCTATACCAAGCATCTTTTAAACTATCTCCCCCTCTTTTTTTTAAAGTACGAACTTCAACCTCCAGAGACAGAGAAAAAGGAGTGGAACTAGCCATGATAACAAGGTAAAACCGAATTAAACAAGGTGCTGGAATTTTTAATTTTTTTTGTATTTTTCAGTTTTAGAGCAAACAAAAGGCAAAACAAGACTAACAAAAAATATACTAGGCAAGAAAATAACAAATTAAAGTGAAAGGATGTGTGAAACTCTCCTAGCTGAAGCTTCCAAGTCCCCGGCAACGGCGCCAGAAAACAGGCTTGATGGCGTGGATCACACGTTCGCTGGGAGACCCCAAGAGGAAGGTATGATGCAGCAAAGCGGCAGTTTTCCCTTGATTACAAACCAAGGTTGTCAGATCCAGTAGGACTTGGAGAAGGCTTAGCGAGGTGTCAATCTACTCTGGCGCTTGTCGATCAACACGGACCTGCACACAATCACAAACAAGTACTTTGCCCCAGCGAAAACAGAGAGGTTGTCAAAATCTCCGGCTTGCCGAACACAAAGAATTAAATGCGCAAGTGTAAAATATGGAGAGAGTGAAATATGACCACCAAGTAAATGATGATGAAAAGCTATTAAAACGGTTGTAAGCAATGTAGGAAAATAGGACCGGGGTCCACATGATGGGTAGACAAATTACAGCATGGCAATTGACAGAATTGTGGGCGCATAGCAATGCTATCATTGTCGGGGATATACCAAATAGGGGTATCATCGACATGTACATATTCCAGTATACCGGGGTGGCCCACTGGTGGTAATGCCGGCTGGCTTACCGGGCGGCCCAGTATGCTGAAGCACAAGGACAAGGCAAAGCCGGCTAAGGAGGATCCAAGACAAAGGCCCAGTAACCATCCGGCTTGGTGAACAAGACGAAGACAACGAAGCCGTGTTAGCCTAGGACTCCTGTTACCTTAGTCGGTGCACCTTCCTTGTAAGCCCTAGGTCAGGCCGACTTTATAAGCCGGCCTACGGGACGCCTTAGGGCACAGCCTGATAGACCTAAGGCTTTCAGGCTCTAACACACCTTTCATTGTAATTGGCGCATATCGCCTTATAGTGAATTATAGCAGCACGTAGGGTTTCACCACCGTTGCGAGATCCGAAGCTGGGTAAACTGTGTGTAATCCCGTCACCGGAATCCCGCTACGTTCCTCCCCCCACGTCTTCTCTCTACCGTCGGCGTGTATACCTAGCCGGATGGCACCCCTATCCCGGCTAGATTCGACAATACCACGACAATCATAAAACAATATAGTTCACCGTTTCATCTAATATGGGCATTACGTCAAAATACATGGACCGTTATCCAACTGCATCTATGACTAATAATCCACCCCGGGATCGCTATCCAGCATGTCACCCAAAAGTATTAAGTTGCAAGCAACAAATCATTACAATAAGCAAAGTGCATAATGTAAACAATATAAATAACACAAGGAAATCACGCCGCTATTTTCTCCCTAGTGGCAATAACACATCTCTAGTAACTGTTCCTGTCACCGAACTCAGACAAAGAGAGGCATGAACCCACTATCTAGCATAAATACTCCCTCATACAACACTAATAATTACTTGGCCAAAGCATCCAATAGCATCAGAGAGCATGCAAGATCATAGATAAAACATAACGCAAAGATGAACAAAAGTAATGACTTCCACAATTCATCGGATCCATGCAAACACAATCATGTAGCAGTTACAAATAATAAGATCTTGACCATGATAGGCAGCACAAGATCTAAACAATGGAGTACAAGGAGGAGAGACAACCATCTAGCTACTGCTATGGACCCGTAGTCCCGTGGTGGACTACTCACGCATCACTCCGGAGGCATGCATGGTGGTGTAGATGCCTCCGGTGTCGATTCCCCTCTCCGGCATGGTGCCGGGAAGAGCTGCAGAACCCTCCTGAACTAGGGCTTGAGATGGCGTCGGCCTCGGACGTCTTCTGGAAAATATGATCGGCCTTCGGTTTTTAGGTCAAGAGTGAATTTATAGGCGAAGAGGCGACGCAAGGCGGTGGACGAGGGCTCCAGGTGGGACCCCCGCACGGCCAAGGGTGGGGCCACGACCAGGTGCCATCTGGAGGCTGTGGGGCCCCCCTGCAGGCCCCCTTCTGACTTCGTCTTCGTTTCACACTGGAAATAATTCCCGTAAATTTTCAGCGCAATCCGAGAAACTTCCCAGAACAACTTTTCTGAAACAAAAAGACAACAGAAAATAGGAACTGGCACTGGGCATCTTGTTAATAGGTTAGTTCCATAAATCATGCCAAAATGGTATAAGGCATGGAACATAAAAAATTATAGATACGTCGAAGACGTATCATGTCTCCTCTGGTGTTGGCGGCCGTTCAGAGCCTTGGGGGGCTTGCTTGGTCGGCATCAAACCACAGTTGACGCTAGTGTTACCCTCATAATGCCATTGGCGAATGTTGGTTGGTTGGTCTGTGACAAGGTCTTGATCTAGGGTTGGTGTCTCAGGGTTTTGGTGAAATCTTTGCAGGACCCTTGTCTCTGTCAGCGATGACGACGTCTTTACACGCCGTTTACCTTCTTGGAGGCGTTGCTCAAACCCTCCTCCTTTGGATTCCCAAGCCTTGCTTGGTCCTCTTCCCCGACGGTGGTTCCGGGTGGTGGCGCTGATGGTGTGGTGGAGGTTTGCTGGGTTGGACTTCTTCGGCGTCGTCTCGGTGCAACAGAGGTCAAGGCGCCTTCAAGCGGATCAAGCTTTTGTACGTCTTTTAGTTGTGCTTTGCTTTTGTAGCTTGTGTTGATCTCTGTTGTGGTGTGGTGTGTTGGTGTGTGTGTTTGCGGTAGCTGGTTTCCCCCACTGCTTGTTCTTGTAAGTTGTAACTCTTGGCCGGTTGTTGGCTTCGTTAATTCAAAGCCGGGCTCATTTCGAGCCTTCCGTCTAAAAAGTTGTCATGCCTTAAATAGATTTGGATGTGACGCTCTGTCATATCTTGAGAGCGATTGTAAAGTTCCTTAAACTCGCTATAAGACTGAAAAGTTTCCTTCTATGAATGGAACTGGGGCTAGGCCCTCTTTCTAAAAAATATTGTGAAACATGTTTCTCCGTTTTTGTCATGCATCTAAAAGTTCTTTTATCCCACATAACCCGTTCGCATAATTTGCAAGAAGGATAAAATATTTTCAACATATGGAAAACCTTTTTTTTGATCTTCATGTACATTAAATATTTTTTTGATAGATAGGAGTGTCTCCTAAAAATACCTTTCTTTAATATGTGCCACTGTTTGTGAAATATGTTCAGACACTTTAACTAAAAGGTATTCACTCAAGTTATTGAAAATGTACAATAACCACAAGAAAAAAATTAACTCTCTTGTTTTATTTTGGTCTGAACAAAAAGACATGAATGAATTATATGGTTAGGAGACACACACAAATTGTTACACGGTTATTTTTGTAAACCCGCATAAATGGATTATGCATTTGAACTGAAAAGAGAATGTAATAAATTAATAAAAATGAGAATTGAGTAAATAAATGAAATAGGTAAAATAAAATAAATAAATAAATAAGAAAGGGTTATTTAAGAAATAATAAATCAGAGGAAAAGGGGAAAAGGCAAATGGAATGGAAGAATTATTTAAGAAAGAATAAATCAGAGGAAAAGGGGAAAGGCAACAAGAATGTAAGAAACACTGTCTGCTAATGGGCTGCCCAGTAAGGGTAGGTTATGGGCGGAATTTTCTTTTTGCGATGATCCTGGACCCGAAGCTCCATAATTACGGCAATAGGCTTTTGGATTTTTGGGCCAGCAGCCCGCTTCTTCTTACTGTTTCGTTTGGCTCCAGCCACAGCTATGAGGCCATGAATCTTTGCTCCGGTATGGGCAGACTTCGCAACAAAAAAAAAGAGTGACGAAATATGTTATCGCTGTGGACTCTCAGAGTCAGAGCGAACTTCTGTAGTTCTGTTCTCATAATCCAGGTTTCACTTCCTTTTTACAGATCATCCAGGCTACTCTTAAGCTGTAACAGCCAACCACTACTGGAACTCCCACAGGCACTAGCTATATTAGAGGACTGGCAAAGAAGATCTAGTGGAACTGTGAAAGTGACTGGCAACATGAGCATACCTATTATTAGTATCGCATTCGTGAATGAATGAAGACGTTTACATGGTGGCACGTGGAACAGTTCGGCCCACAATTTTCTCCCCAAGATTCAAGGAGGCTACTGCAGACGGCCGGGCAGTACACCAAGGCCATCAACGCAGCAATCGTGAAGAAGTTAAAAACGAGTGCTAATAAAATTCAGTGACGGAGACGTTATCGACAGTAGACATGTACTGAAGCAGCAGTGCCCTCTCCTGCTGCTCGATCGCCGCGCGATTTGGACGCTGAACGCGAAATAGTTCTCCGTTTCAAAGCCTGTTGCTCTCAATCCTCATAGAAAGCGGCGTTGCAACTAGATGATCGACCTGTGGCTGTACTGCTAACTGCATGCTAAGCCTCAAGATCTCTGTGGCACCCCTGTGACACCTATCGCCAGAGAGGCGGTCGCCCCGTGCGGCAGAATAGGATATCCGGCCGCACGTTACGACAATGCGATATAATAGAAATATCATTATACAATCAGGCTCAAAGGGATACAATTAGTTTTACATGGCCATAAAGGCTTGATAAATTATCATGTCCAAGTATGGCACTGTACAGAGTTTAACTGGCAGCGAAAGATGACTAAATCAACGGCTTGGAGTGGCTCCATTCCCCAGGCATCTGGCTGGGCTACTGATCCTAGCACGCTCTTGCTCCATCTCTTTGCTATGGTAGAAGATGAATCCTCTCAACGTCTGGCCACATGAAAAGCCAGTTTGAGTATAATGACGTACTCGCAAGAAAACAATCACAAGACATGAACAGTCAAGAAGTCAGGCTAGCGACAGAAAATAATCTAAACATGGCAAGTGTCTGCTTACAGCAGTCCAAGTAGGTAGCAACAAGGCAGCACAACAAATCATGCCATAAGCAAATAATAGGGGTATAACCAGTACAGAGTCCAAGCCAGATGGGGTTGGATCGTATACCGGTGATCACACAAGAGAACTTAACTGTGACGAATAACGAGTGTACCCGTTGGTACCAAATATTATAACATCACCTGTCATCACAACTAGGCCCAATGGCCTTATCACATCTGTCAAATTGCTAGGCCCCCTGGCCTCAACTTTCCATTCTGGGCATGCACGGTTGATGTTGGCTCGAGCCTAACTCTAGGCTCCCAACGATCACACCGTCACCCCAAACACGGGTAACCATCCACGACTCAAGTACATTCCCTGCATCATCCTATTGTAATCAGGTGGTTTATCTTTCAAACCAAACTTAAGTTTAACCTCCGGACTTGACAAAGGACAATAGTGTGACCGACACTGAACTGTTCCATGACCTAGGAACAAGGCTAGCTGCTAGTTGACACACTCTCGAGAGGTTGCAGTTACCACCCATCTAAATGCACCTTGCTTCATGACGGCAAGATACACTTACATAACCGTTCACGCTACCAAGACACTCCCTGTATAGCTACCGACATAACTCTATGTCTTATGACGAAGTGAATCCGGCACGTCCCCAACTCATGAGCGACGCCTAGCTCCGGAACCTTCACAAGACTAGCCCCGACCACAACTATGCAGTAACCGACTAGACTTGCCAAGTGGGTAGCATCAAAGGAGGCCCGATAGGTTACATAGGCTATGGCTCTCCCATTTGGGCGACAGTGGTAGTGCATTCAAGGTTCAGATTGGTGGCACTATGGACCGACCCCATCGAAGTTTGGAGGGTTGGTTCATTTAATCCAGTTTCTTTCAACAACAATTCCAACAACAGAGGGTTAGTCAACCACAATAAATATAATGTCATATCCACATGAAACAGATTAGTCCACTGCAAAACCATAATATCATATCAACATGAAACAGAAACGAACTGCACACAATAGTTTAAGCAATATGTAGTTAGTTCAATCAATGGTTAGTTTCAACCGGGCGATGGCGGAGATGCCTCCGGCCAGTGGCAGCCACAGGTTGAGCAAAAGAAAATAAAATAGCACAGTCAACCGGGCGAGGGCGAAGATAACTCCGACCAGTGACAGCCACAGGTTGAGTAAAAGAAAGTAAAACATCACAGTTGGTTAGCGTCAACCGGGCGAGGGCGAAGATAACTCCGACCAGTGACAGCCACAGGTTGAGTAAAAGAAAGTAAAACAGCACAGTTGGTTAGCGTCAACGGGGCGATGGCGGAGATGCCTCCGGCCAGTAGCAGCCACAGATCGACTACAAAAGTTAGTGGAGGCGTCCACGCGATCCCGTTCCTCCATTCCATTGACTGCGGCGGTTCCCCCAGTCCATCGTCGCCGGAATGGGGAGTGGTGCATGGTACCGTCCAACGCACGCCACAACTCTACAGAAAAGTAGCCGCTTCAATCCACTTGGGCAGGACCCAACGTGTATTTAGACGGGGTACCAGAACTCAACCCACGGGACATGGGTTTATCGTATTACAGGTATGAAACAAAGTCACGATATCTCGTGACGCACAGTTGACGGGATGTAAACAAAGCCACGATATCTCGTGACGCACAGTTGACGAATGTAAACAAAGCCACGATATCTCGTGACGCACAGTTGACAGATGATAATAAGCAATAAAATGCACCGATATGACAGGGTAATATGCAAACAAACAAACACTGCTCGAGTGTTCATAGCAAGTGGTTAGCTTTCCTTCGGGTATCGACGCCATTTGGCTTGAGGGTCACAGACACGTCGCGGTTTAGGGTGTCGGTTTGCGGTACCGCGGGATGGACCTATGCATATGTATAAGGGTGCTCAGCATACAACATTTTACAAAAATACCAAACCTATTCCACTGGATAGATATTTTAAAAACATGAATTTACAAATTTGAACCACCTCAAACGGATGTACGGTTCAAAAGTTATGGCTCGTCGTTGCTTAACTACCTGCTGCCCACTTCTGGAAAAAAAAACAGAATGGGCTGAATCTTGCTGGGCTGGGCCGGTCGCGCATTTCACCGAAAGGACGCCTCCGGTATAGGGAAGCGGAGACGCGCGGGAGGCGCCTCCACTTATCCGACGTGGCCTGCGGGGCCAGACAGGGCCCGCCTGTCGGCGTCTCCAGGTGCCAAGCTGGCGCCACGCTGGCCGTCTGCTTCCCCAGGTCGAGGACGCACGGGAGGGAGCCCGACGGGACTCCGGCCGGCTCGGTCCCGGACGGCCGTCGTTGCACCAGTGGACGCCACAGGACGCCAAGGGCACGGGGAGGAGCGTCCTGCCGCGCTCCACCGAGGAGAGGGGCCATGGGAACAGGGAGGTATCGGGACGCCGCCACGAATGCGTGGCGTGCGAGCCAGTCGCCGGCGGTCGAGGACGATGCCGAGGCCACGGACCACCATTCCGAGAACCGAGGGCACCGGGAGGATCAGGAGAACTAGGGGAGTCTCCCCACCCCTTTAATTGGCGAATGGAGCTCGGAATAGCTCGCGGCGATCCGAGGACCCGCGGCTACGATTTCGGCCACCACGGTCGAAGTTGAGCTTCATTCCCCATCTAAGTGAGCAGGGAGGTCCAGGGGAGGGAGAGGGAATCGCTGCTCGCGCGATAGAGCTCGGGTGCTCCTTTTATAGGGCTCGGGGGGAGACAGTGACCGTGACGGGTCGGCGGGGAAGACGGGGTGAGGTGTTCGGCGGGCAAGGCGTCGTCGGTGTAGCGGGGCATGCGCTGGACGACGGAAAAGCCGCAGCTGCGGATAAGCACAGCGGTGTCGTGGTACTGGCGAGGGGACCCATGGTGGCGCTGTTCGGCAACGCGTCGCCTAGCGGCTTGGCGACGCTGTAGGAGAGGGAGGGGGTGGCGTGTTCGGCTGGGGGAGAGGGCCAAGGGATGGTGAGTGTAGCAGGGAACCACGGGGGAGGCCGGGACTGACCCAACGGCGACGACCAAGAATCGGCGGCGCCGCCTGGCATAGAAATGCCGGTGGTGACCACACCAACCACCATGCCGACATCGGCATCAAGACGAACCTCATAGTACAGGGCTCCAAAATAAAACGGCTCGCGTCAACTCGTGCCAAAACCAGAACTCTACCGTTTTCTAGTTATAGGGTTTTGCTGGTTTGCAACTTGGTATAAACAAAATTTCAAAAATAGTAGGGGACACCAGGTGCTCGATGAAATGATTAAGCCTTTGCACATCTCAGAAAAATCCCAGAAATTCACAGTAGGTTCTAATGGGTGTAGATGGTATTCCTGTGGAGTTTGGGCTCAGTTGGACACATGGAAGATGGTTAAATAAATTGGTGTTCAAAAGTACCCTCATGGCATGGGCATGATAAATGCACTTCCTCAAATGATCTTGACATGATCTTATGGATATGTGGTTGTATATGGGAGTTCGTCATCTTGGCAAAGCACCAATCCCAAATGATTTTTGTATCTAGAGTTTGCTTTGGAAATTGCTATTAGGCATAAAAAGGGCATCACAAAGGAAGTACCTCAAATATTGCTCAAATGAGGTTGGACCAATGAAGTGAAATTTCCAGGAGGTGAAATTAGGCCTATGCCCAAAATTGTAGAAATTTTGGATGAGTGGAATGTGTCTGAATAATTATTGGATTGGAAATGGCATAATAGGAAATATGAACAAACTTGAATTTATTGCATTGAACTATGGAATATTTTTCCATGGGATGGATGTATATGTATGAGGGAACCATATGGTAGCTTGGTAGAATTTATCTTAAGATACAATTGTGGTGGTGGCTTTTGGTGGGATCGAGGGGAGGGGTTTTGGAACATTTGAGTGGCACCAATGGGTGACCACGAAAATGGCGGCATCGAGATAGGGTGGGGGTTGATAAGACCAAGGTTTATTGGGAAATATCCAAGTGAGTAAAACCAAATTCAATTCAAAGACCAACAAGTGGAAAGAAAATAGTTTGGAAACAGAAAAAGTTTTTCAGGCGGGAGGAAAACATTACTAACATTAGGGACGAATTTTCGGGATGTGACAAACCTTCCACCCTTAAAAAGAATCTCGTCCTGAGATTCGGAGACTAATAAATATTCCCGGGGTTATACAAGATATTTCTTGTATGGTTTAATACGCCCCTAGATTTAAAATATTTTAAAACTTTTTCTACACGATACTAGGGTTTAACACTCAAAAGGGTTAACACATAGCAGGATATTTATAAAACAATCATTATCAAGGCATGCTATTTTTATCACACTCAAAGCATTCTAAGGATGGCATGGCAGGGGCTCACACAATCAATCAACATGGGACCTCCTACTATGGTTATATAAAAAAAGTTTAAATCTAAGGTTTTTAGTTCAACCCACACAAACATGGCAAAACCAAACAAGACCTACACGCGGGTCATCACCAAATAACCTGGATTTAACTTGGCCAAATAATTACCCAATTTTGTAAAACAAAAGGTTAGGGATATGCTAAACATGTCCCTGTTCTAGATTTAATTTTTTTTGAAAGTTGTATATACCTTTTCAAGTATACACAGGTTTGGAAAAAAAACAGGGTTCTTTCTTCAAAAGACAACATCTATGTCGCCAATAATTGGCTTATAGACACTGTGGGGTGGGGCCGTCCCCAAAATCATTTTGGCAAAATTTTCCCTACGAAGCACTGGAGAGACGAGGGACTGAGCTCCTGAGGAAAGGATAGAAACACACCGAGGGTTATTTCTTGCTTGCTGACATGTGGGACCAGGGTCCACCTGGCAGTTCCCTTCTTCCTTTCTCTCTTCTTCTTCCTCCTTACCTGGCTGTCTCTGAGTGCGCGAAGCACTCCATGGTGGCACTGCTGCGCGTGCGGTCCATCTACGCAGCGGCCATCACGGCTTTGGGTGCCACGATGATTTCGCGCCAGATTGGCCGAGCACTGCCCGCGATTCCTTCCTTTCCCGCGCGAGGCCGGACTGGGGCTATAAATTGCGGCCTCGGTGATTCTCTCCTCATCGCCGGCATGAGCTTCTTCTCTCAATTTCTCTGTGATTTCACTTCTGGTCCGGAGCGAGCTGGCTTCCTCGACCACCTGTTCTGTGTGCTGTGGCTCGGGTTGACCATCGGGGGGCTGCTGGTGATTCTGCTCACGGTGGTGGTCTGGTCAGCCTGTCACCTGCACGATTGGTGGTATGGCGTTGTCGGGGGTGCTGCGGCGGCGGTGGACGAGTTCCTTGCGGCTCCGGTGAGGGACTGGCGGGCGTCCCCGGTGGCTGCTGCGGCTGCTCCTCTGGTGGGGGACGAGCTGGGAGCTCGAGCGGTCCGCCGTCGTCATCGTCGCCCAGCTCGAGTCTCGGCTTCGGGTGAGTCTGGTTCATCTCCAGGTGACGCCACTGAGCGCGAGAGGGAGTAGGATTTTTCTTTCTGGGGTGCTCTTCTGTATCTGCATTGAGGTAGTGGTAGTGTTCTATGTTGGAGTAGATCTCGTATCCTTTGTTTCCGAAATTTCCCTTATGTACTGAACTCAGTTGATGTATCCAATTTGGCTCCTCTCATGGTTTAGATCCAGATTTGTATTATTGAGGTTTTCCTTAGCTGTCACAGATCTGTTCTTGCAGCAGAGGGAATTGCAGAGGCACTATCACACGGATAGTAGAAATTTCTACTCGGGGAAAACATCATTTTAGGTAGTAGTGCTGCATTTTATGGCCCCAAAACTTGAAGCGGCATGGCACAATCATTTCAACCATACTGGTTAACAAGCACGCAACGACTACTAAACACCCAACAATACTTTTAAGTCTAAAGGAAACAACATGATATTCCATCATGTGTCAACCAAGTGGTTAACTAGGGGTTAAGAACACCAGGTCTTACACAGGGTTGGCTCACACCAAGCAGAAAGGCAATCTACGCGAACACGCGTACAAGCAACCATAGGAATTACAACCAAACCCACAACTGATTAGCGCCATTCAGGCTAAACTAAACAGATCTTACTCCGTTTGACGGTCCTTCCCCGAGGATGGAGTGCGGCCGAGCCAGAGAGTGGTGTCCACGTCCCCTTCTTCCACGGGGTCGAGAAACATAGGAATACCTTCGAGGATCGGACCCTGCTCTGGGACTTGTTGGGAGGGGCCGGGCTCTGGGAGTGGAAGTCTGCTACTTCGAGCTTCTCTGTAGGTGGGGGCAGGTGGGTTCTTCCCTAGAGACAGCTGCAGACGGGCAAAACCAAGATTTCTTCTTGTGGCCACGAGTTCCTCCATCAAGAAGCGAGTGAGGTTCGTCATTGCGGAGGCGTAAGCGACTAGGTTGAACACTGCGGGGTCAGGTTCTTCCCAGACAGGGGTTTGGACGATCTCCGCACCAGGCCGAGGTCTGGCTGGGAGGAAGTAGAAATCTCGGTCACTGGCCAACATAGTCTCTGAGTGTCGGAGACGGACGAGGCTTTCCTAGGCTGCTACCTGGATGGTTAGCTCGATGGTAGGCATGCCTCCACCTTGGATCACATAGGACTGATTTGTGCCCCGAGGACATGGGCTGATCTTCACCTCTGCCCGGAATTCATTCCCCACGTGCGAAACTAATCTTTTGAACACCACGTACATGGGGCGAATGGAGCTTCCGAGGGCAACATTGACGACCCTCCAAAGAATCATTGGGAAGTTGGAGCTATCCTCGGCAGTGGTTTCCATGATGGCCTTAGGGGTCGCCATCGGACTTTCTTGGGGTTCTAGATTTTTTTGGAGAGGATAAGGATGCGAGGTTCCTCTATGGGATTCTACTTCAAAAGAGTTGGGTTGCCAGGGAGAGCTGGCGAGGGTGGGTTATAAAGCAACTAGGACTGGGTCTTAAGTTCACTGGGTAAGGTCGGCTGCTTCTCATGGAAGAAGCCGGCTCGTCTTGCGGGAGAAAGAAATTGGGACAAGCCCTACTTTAACAACTGTTGACCAACACCGGCCATGACGGTTAGGCAGGAAGGGGTCAAATCCATTGGGTCATTGTCGGGTAAAAGTAAGGGTGGACTTTATATGCTAGGGTAGTCTACAGGCAGCCTGGTGCTCTGATACCATGCTCTGTGGCACCCCCCTCTGACACCTATCGCCAGAGAGGCGGTCGCCCCGTGCGCCAGCCCAGGATATCCGGCCGCACGTTACGACAATGCGACATAGCAGAAATATCATTACACAATCAGGCCCAGAGGGCTACAATTGGTTTTACATGGCCATAAAGGCTTGATAAATTATCATGGCCAAGTATGGCACTGGACAGAGTTTAACTGGCAGCGGAAGATGACTAAATCAACGGCTTGGAGTGGCTCCATTCCACAGGCATCTGGCTGGGCTACTGATCCTAGCACGCTCTTGCTCCATCTCTTTGCTATGGTAGAAGATGAATCCTCTCAACGTCTGGCCACATGAAAAGCCAGTTTGAGTACAATGACGTACTCGCAAGAAAACAACCACAAGACATGAACAGTCAAGAAGTCAGGCAACAAGCAGCTAGCGACAGAAAATAATCTAAACATGGCAAGTGTCTACTTACAGCAGTCCAAGTGGGTAGCAACAAGGCAGCACAACAAATCATGGCATAAGCAAATAATAGGGGTATCACCAGTACAGAGTCCAAGCCAGATGGGGTTGGATCGTATACCGGTGATCACACAAGAGAACTTACCTGTGACGAATAACGAGTGTACCCGTTGGTACCAAATATTATAACATCACCTGTCATCACAACTAGGCCCAATGGCCTTATCACATCTGTCAAATTGCTAGGCCCCCTGGCCTCAACTTTCCATTCTGGGCATGCACGGTTGATGTTGGCTCGGGCCTAACTCTAGGCTCCCAACGATCACACCGTCACCCCAAACACGGGTAACCATCCACGACTCAAGTACATTCCCTGCATCATCCTATTGTAATCAGGTGGTTTATCTTTCAAACCGAACTTAAGTTTAACCTCCAGACTCGACAAAGGACAATAGTGTGACCGACACTGAACTGTTCCATGACCTAGGAACAAGGCTAGCTGCTAGTTGACACACTCTCGAGAGGTTGCAGTTACCACCCATCTAAATGCACCTTGCTTCATGACGGCAAGATACACTTACATAACCGTTCACGCTAGCAAGACACTCCCTGTATAGATACCGACATAACTCTATATCTTATGACGAAGTGAATCCGGCACGTCCCCAACTCATGAGCGACGCCTAGCTCCGGAACCTTCACAAGACTAGCCCCGACCACAACTATGCAGTAACCGACTAGACTTGCCAAGTGGGTAGCATCAAAGGAGGCCCGATAGGTTACATAGGCTATGGCTCTCCCATTTGGGCGACAGTGGTAGTGCGTTCAAGGTTCAGATTGGTGGCACTATGGACTGACCCCATCGAAGTTTGGAGGGTTGGTTCATTTAATCCAGTTTCTTTCAACAACAATTCCAACAACAGAGGGTTAGTCCAACACAATAAATATAATGTCATATCCACATGAAACAGATTAGTCCACTGCAAAACCATAATATCATATCAACATGAAACAGAAACGAACTGCACACAATAGTTCAAGCAATATGTAGTTAGTTCAATCAATGGTTAGTTTCAACCGGGCGATGGCGGAGATGCCTCCGACCAGTGACAGCCACAGGTTGAGTAAAAGAAAATAAAATAGCACAGTCAACCGGGCGAGGGCGAAGATAACTCCGACCAGTGACAGCCACAGGTTGAGTAAAAGAAAGTAAAACAGCACAGTTGCTTAGCGTCAACCGGGCGATGGCGGAGATGCCTCCGGCCAGTAGCGGCCACAGATCGACTACAAAAGTTAGTGGAGGCGTCCACGCGATCCCGTTCCTCCATTCCATTGACTGCGGCGGTTCCCCCAGTCCATCGTCGCCGAAATGGGGAGTGGTGCATGGTACCGTCCAACGCACGCCACAACTCTACAGAAAAGTAGCCGCTTCAATCCACTTGGGCAGGATCCAACGTGTATTTAGACGGGGTACCAGAACTCAATCCACGGGACATGGGTTTATCGTATTACAGGTATGAAACAAAGTCACGATATCTCGTGACGCACAGTTGACGGGATGTAAACAAAGCCACGATATCTCGTGACGCACAGTTGACGAATGTAAACAAAGCCACGTTATCTCGTGACGCACAGTTGACAGACGATAATAAGCAATAAATGCACCGATATGACAGGGTAATATGCAACAAACAAACACCGCTTGAGTGTTCATAGCAAGTGTTTAGCTTGCCTTCGGGTATCGACGCCATTTGGCTTGAGGGTCACGGACACGTCGCGGTTTAGGGTGTTGGTTTGCGGTACCGCGGGATGGACCTATGCATATGTATAAAGGTGCTCAGCATGCAACATTTTACAAAAATACCAAACCTATTCCACTGGATAGAGATTTTAAAAACATGAATGTACAAATTTGAACCACCTCAAACGGATGTACGGTTCAAAAGTTATGGCTCGGCGTTGCTTAACTACCTGCTGCCCACTTCTGAAAAAAAAACAGAATGGGCCGAATCTTGCTGGGCTGGGCCGGTCGCGCATTTCACCGAAAGGACGCCATCGGTGCAGGGAAGCGGAGACGCGCGGGAGGCGCCTCCACTTATCCGACGAGGCATGCGGGGCCAGACATGGCCCGCCCGTCGGCGTCTGTAGGTACCAAGCTAGCGCCACGCTGGCCGTTTGCTTCCCCAGGTCGAGGACGCACGGGAGGGAGCCCGACGGGACTCCGGCCGGCTCGGTCCCGGACGGCCGTCGTTGCACCAGTGGACGCCGCAGGACGCCAAGGGCACGGGGAGGAGCACCCTGCCGCGCTCCACCGAGGAGGAGGGCCATGGGAACGGGGAGGTATCGGGACGCCGCCACGCGTGCGTGCCGTGCGAGCCAGTCGCCGGCGGTCGAGGACGATGCCGAGGCCACGGACCACCATTCCGAGAACCGAGGGCACCGGGAGGATCAGGAGAACTAGGGGAGTCTCCCCACCCCTTTAATTGGCGAATGGAGCTCGGAATAGCTCGCGGCGATCCGAGGACCCGCGGCTACGATTTCGGCCACCACGGTCGAAGTCGAGCTTCATTCCCCATCTAAGTGAGCAGGGAGGTCCAGGGGAGGGAGAGGGAATCGCTGCTCGCGCGATAGAGCTCGGGTGCTCCTTTTATAGGGCTCGGGGGGAGACAGTGACCGTGACGGGTCGGCGGGGAAGACGGGGTGAGGTGTTCAGCGGGCAAGGCGTCGTCGGTGTAGCGGGGCATGCGCTGGACGATGGAAAAGCCGCGGCTGTGGATAAGCACGACGGTTGTCGTGGTACTGGCGAGGGGACCCATGGTGGCGCTGTTCGGCAGCGCGTCGCCTAGCGGCTTGGCGACGCTGTAGGAGAGGGAGGGGGTGGCGTGTTCGGCCGGGGGAGAGGGCCAAGGGATGGTGAGTGTAGCAGGGAACCACGGGGGAGGCCGGGACTGACCCAACGCGCGATAGAGTGGAATGTGTCTGAATAATTATTGGATTGGAAATGGCATAATAGGAAATATGAACAAACTTGAATTTATTGCATTGGACTATGGAATATTTTTCCATGGGATGGATGTATATGTATGAGGGAACCATATGGTAGCTTGGTAGAATTTATCTTAAGATACAATTGTGGTGGTGACTTTTGGTGGGATCGAGGGGAGGGGTTTTGGAACATTTGAGTGGCACTAATGGGTGACCACGAAAATGGCGGCATCGAGATAGGGTGGGGGTTGATAAGACCAAGGTTTATTGGGAAATATCCAAGTGAGTAAAACCAAAGTCAATTCAAAGACCAACAAGTGGAAAGAAAATAGTTTGGAAACAGAAAAAAAAATTCAGGCGGGAGGAAAACATTACTAACATTAGGGACGAATTTTCGGGATGTGACAATCTCGCTGGCTCAAGAAATAGAGAGAGTGGGGGATGTGATGTTGAATAGTCCAGTGTTTATGTTGTTAGGCCAACATGTACTGTATATACTTAAGCGTTCCCTGATCGGTATGGGGCTAGACTTGGTTACCTTACCTGTGCTGAAAGGGAAGCATTACGTACTGAATGGTGCCTCCGGCCGGCTTGTCCGACGACGACGTCACTCCTTATAACATCATAAATTCAGTTCATTTTTTTCAGTTTGAGAAAAGATAACGAGAGGAAACTAGTTCAACTTTCAACCGTAGGTACGATGGATGGATTGCCGATGGCCGGTTACGTCACTTTGTTTCGTTTCTTACCATTGGCATTTCCATATCGTGCTCATATATTCGACAGTTTTTCAAGGATACAACCCTGGGGGTGCATCAAATTTATAGAGAACGAAGACCAAGGCGACCGATACAACGCCAAGCAAGTCTACACGATACAAACGCAACGTTACTCGCCTTATAACACAACCCACGACCACCAAACAACAAAGGCTCGCCTTGCACCGACTCCCACCATGAATGGCGAGTAGACGAAATACCGAGCTCGCCAACCGCGTCACACCCGAAGATAGAAACTTCAAAAGACCGATTCTGACTCCATATCATCACAAGCCAACACACTGCCAGCCCTTTAGCGCCTAAGAGTTGGCAAACGAACGGCGGGACCGAACCAAACCGGAGGAGGTGCCAACCAAGAAGACCCGATAGCGGTGTACATTGCGCTCCGGAAGCCCGCGCTCTGAGCAGCGGTCACACCGGTTCCAACTGGCGCATCGATGGTACCACACACAACCTAAGCAACACCTACAAGGAGGAAACGACACCGCCGTGCCGTGACTGCCCAATCCGAAGATGGATCTTGGGTTTCCCCGGTGTTCGAGGCAGGGAAAGCACGAGCAGGACCATGCCGACGTCCCCAAGAAGGTGACGTGCGTGCCGGTGCCGTCATCTGCATAACGCAGGGATTTCGCCCCGGTCCTCCCGACGATCCCACGGCCACGCGCAAAAAGGAACCGTCTTTAGGACACCGTTCGTCGAGAGACGAGCCAGATCGTGTCGTCTGTGGAATAAGAGGTGCTGACTGTCGGTCCACCACCAGACGGGACTGGACGGTGGAGGTCCAGCCCGCCACCACGCGTTGCGGGGAGCTTGGGATGCCGCCGGCACCCCCATGGTGCCCAGCAGCAGCCCCAGCAGGAGCTCCAACGTGCCGGAAAGGCCACTCCTTCCACCATGCCGACGCGCCGCGCTAGCCGCCATATTCGACAATTTTAGCCTGTTTTGAGTAGCAAGCAGTAAAACGTCTCAAACAATGCCGGTACAGTCACTGGCTAGCTAGCCAGCTGTTAGTGACGAATCAGATCATCTGCACAGTACAGGCAACCGCATCGCGGCCCCTACGTACAGAGTCCAATTATGAGAACGTACGACGCGACATCCCCGCCATGTGACGGTGCCGCGCCGCCACCCGACACGCACACCTTATCCTTCCCAACGTACGGCGTCGCCGGCCGCGCCCTCGTCCTCCCGGCCACACCCCCGTGTCCTCCCGCGCGCGACAAACGTAAACTGTTCCAGATCGCAGGTATGTCGTGCAGTGGTGGTAGCGTTTGGTTGCGAGATCTGCCACACTGCGGCGGCGAGGTCGGAGCGCACTCTGTGACTGTGAACGCCGGCCCCGCCGGTTCAACTTGCTTCAAGCTGGTGCAGAAACACCAGACACATGGCCCTACGGCGTGCGTGGCCGAGCACCTTCAATCACGAGCTCTATCTGGGCAGCGCAGGCGTGACGCAAGGCAGGCCACACCTGCAACTGCAGTGGTCGCCAGCAATGTATGTCTGTCCCCGATCGGTGCAGTGCATATGCACAGAAGTGCATGCAGATCGACGGCAGGGTTTGTTTGTTTGATTAGCACACCTGGGGCAATAGATAAAAATATCCATGGTCATGTTACAAGCTCGTGATTGCATTTATGTATGGCTGCAGTCTGGAGTTACATGTATCTCAAATTCTCAATGCATGTTTGCCTGAAACGCAGTCCTTGTTCAAACAACCAAAAATGCATGTTGATGTATATATACAGCCTTGATGAAGCAGCGGCGGGCGGCGGCTCATCCTGGGTCGATTCAGGTCCTCCCGGAAATTGGAATGGATGCTTTGGAGTTTGGACGATCGATCGATCGATCGCAATGACATACTCCTAATTAATTAGCAGGTCGCTGCGGCGGCATCAATTCTCGCATCTGTCTAGCTGGTTGGATGGCCCAATCTGCCAATTAGGCTGGGGCTGCACAACTGCAGCCACCACCGGCCCCGCTAGCTAGCACGTACGTACGGCCTGCCGCCGAGCGTCACTTGCGAAATCTGAGCAAAGCAACGCCTTGAATACCCACTCTGGAGTATGTACAGCTACCGCACAGTACTACAAAATTAGGGCTAGATGATAGATTGCGGAATATTGATTGTATTGATATTGGGTGTATCGGTTACAATGATCTACGGTGGGTTGTTTATATAGTAGAAAATATTTGGGGCTAAGAAACCTAATAGAGATAGACTTGGACTACAATTCTAAACTACCAAAACTAACCTAACTATGATATACTCTAACACCCCCCGCAGTCGGATCGGTAGTGACGCGAATATCAGAAGCGTCGCGGACGGTCTAGCTGGAGCATAATCCGAAGTCGTGAACTGGAGAGGGAGCCTGTGTGGACGTAGTAGTCGTGGTCGATGGTGCCGTGCGTGATGTAGTCGTAGTCGCCGTTGAGGAAGTTGTTGATGTTGGTGTTGTGGTCGATGTCGTCGTCGTTGAGCATGGGGAAGTTGCCGTTGTTGTTGTTGTCGTAGACGTAGACGTAGTTGAGGTAGGCGGCACGCCGTGCCGAGCTTGCCAAACTCGGGAGAGTGTCGGGGACGAAAGCACGTACCGGTGTTGCCAATATCGGTTATGCGAAGACAGGGACCATCACAAACCATGCGAGTCAGAGTCGGTTGGAGGAGCAAAGAAGATTCTCCGTTTGACGGTCGGTTTCTGTCGTTGGTTTCGGAGTAGAGAAAAAAAAAAGATATTCCAACTCTGGTGGCGAGGTCGTGATGGATGAAGACGACGTTTGTTGAAGTAGATCGAGTTGTAGAAGTAGTAGAGATGTCGAGGATTTAACCCAGATTCGGCGAAAAGAACCCGTTTGGCGTTGACGTTGACCACGATCGGTGGTGACGGCGACGATGCGGAGATGTTGGTGTAGATGGTTGTCGGCGATGATGACCATGGTGATGTTGGTGCAGCCCGATGTTGACGGAGAGGCGCGTACTCGGTTGACGTTGTCGAAGACGATCCGGCGTGGTGAAGATGCGTGGACGATGAAGTCGGCGATGGAGCGTGGAGGCTTGGCGGAGCTGAGTCGATGACTTGGTCGGAGTAGAGGCGCGCGAAGACGACGTGCGGCGGTGGGCTACCCAATCCGATCTATGATCGGCGAAAGTAGAAGAAACGTCGGTCAAGCGACTGGCGAGAAAACTTGCGGCGATCTAATCTACTAATTGCGCTACCCCCGACGGAGATGATCTCCCCGGGGGCGGCGCGGCGGAAGCGTGGGTGGCGACTAGGTCAAGGATCTCGCCGCTCTGATACCATGATAGATTGCGGAATATTGATTGTATTGATATTGGGTGGATCGGTTACAATGAGCCACGGTGGGCTGTTTATATAGTAGAAAATATTTGGGAGCTAAGAAACCTAATAGAGATAGACTTGGACTACAATTCTAAACTACCAAAACTAACCTAACCGTGATATACTCTAACACTGGACGTGGGGTTCAGCGAAAACATAGGGTTTTTGATAGTTCTGGGGACACAAAACAGAGAGAAGTTGTAGTAATAGTCATTTCGATGAAATGTAGGAAACTTGTCTCACTACTACGTTAATGAGTGTAAGAAAAAAAATATCAGTGGACAAATTCATATGTGATTGCGGTGTAGGAATGCAGTCCATATAAATTTTCTGAGGTGGGACGCCTAGTGCGGTTCATTTCAGTGCTCGCGGAGATCGGGATTCACCAGCTCATCGTGCTAAGCCTCAATAAAAAGGTTCTCAAACAAGTGGAGAAAATCATTAGAGGCTTTCTTTGGGCTTCCATGGGTGGCCACTACCACGTTAATTGGTTCAGGGTTTGTAGCCTATGGTAGGTTGGGTATCCCGATCTTGCCCACACGACAATCAACCTTCAAGTCTGGTGGTTGTGGAGAATGCGTTAACGTCCCCCTACAACCTTGGTGCGGGCTCGACGCATTCACCGTAATGGTGCTTGGCGACGGAACCTCCGCCCTCTTTTGGGTAGATAGATGGCTTGGTGGTTTGGCCTTTCGAGATGTTGCACCAGATCTCGTGGCGCTCATCCCAAGACGACCGGGGAAGTGCCAAAAGTGACGGGTGATCTTCGATATCTCTGGAGCATTGAGCCCTCTCACCCTCTTGCAGCATGTCTAGGTGTGGGTTCGTCTGTGGGATGTGTAGCTCAACCTGGAGCCGACATCGTTCTTTGGCGATGGACGAACGACTCCAAACATTCTTTCGGATCGTGCTGCATCACCCTCTTTGAAGAGGTGAAGTTCTTCATCTGGTTGGTTTACCAAGAAAGATGCTGGAGGGGCGAGAGGCTGATGTGCTGCAGGCTGCCCCACCCCTCGGGTGTGCCCATTGTGCAACCAATCGACAGAGACGGCGGATCACATCCTTTTTGGCTGCCCTTTTGAAGGGGGTCGTTGCATAGAAAACAAATTTTTTCCTACGAAACAAGCGGAAGAAACCCAACGGATCTAGATCTATTAGATGAAGGTAGCAAGAAGGAGATCCAATCTATTACCCTCGAAGAATGAACAAACGCGTTTTGTCGATGCAGGGGTTGGCTAGTCGATCCCCGCGACTAGACTCATCTAGTCGCGAGGAGATGTATTATCCGATGCGAGATCCAATCCGATGGAGTGCCGCACGAGCAGCACCTCCGCGGTATCCTTTCCTTGATCCCGCAAGTGAGGAGGAAGTGGCTCGCGAGATTCCAGCAGCATGACGGGGTGGTGGTGGAGATGGTGGAGGTTCTCCGCGGACAGGGCTTCGCCAAGCCATGCACACGAGAGAGAGAGAGAGACACTACTAGGAAACAGGCTTTCTGTGGCGCACCTTTTAGACTTTCTGTGGCGCATCCAGGAAAAAGCTGGGTGCGCCACAGAATTGTCGCCACTAAATTATATTTCTGTGGCGCATGGGGC
Organism: Puccinellia tenuiflora; assembly: GCA_012064385.1. Classification (NCBI taxonomy): domain Eukaryota; kingdom Viridiplantae; phylum Streptophyta; class Magnoliopsida; order Poales; family Poaceae; genus Puccinellia; species Puccinellia tenuiflora. The sequence continues at coordinate 125,248 of QRDG01000509.1, forward strand.
CAGATGCGCCACAGAAATATTTTGGAAAATTTTGAATCTGGAAATTCAAAAAAATCTGGAAAAAACAAAAAATGAAATATTTTTGGAAAACCTAAATATTTGAATTTTTTCCCAATTTTTCTGAATTTTTTAACCCATATCAAATGATGACTTCCCACTAGGTCACCCATCCTCAAATTGTTCCAACCCAAGCACGCTTAACTTCTAAGTTCTACTCAGACCTGCTACCCTTATGCTGCTCAAGTTCTTATTGATATAAGTATGATATCAACCCTCTTAAGCCTTGTATGAGTATATATATATGTGAATGTAGTTTATGTGTGTTATGTATATATATATATGTGTTTTTAAATTTCGAAAAAATCAAAAACTTCAAAAGTTTCAAAAGCAAATCCAAAGTTTAAAAAAATCCTAAAAAATTCAAAAAATCCCAAAAATTTCAAAAAATAAAAAATTCCAAAAAAATACAAAAAATAAAAAAAGAAAATTCCAAAAAATTCAAAAAAAAAAAATGTAAAAAAAAAAATCAAAATCCCAAAAAATTTAAAAAAAATAAAAAAATTTCAAAAATCCCAAAAAATTTAAAAAATTAAAAAATCCAAAAAATGTAAAAATCCCAAAAAATCGAAAATTTTGAATTTTTTGATTTTGGGGAATTTTTTATTTTTTGATTTTTTGGAATTTTTAAAATTTGTTGGATTTTTTGATTTTTTTTGGAATTTTTGGAAATTTTTTCACTTTTTTGGGTTTTTTTGATTTTTTGAATTTTTAAAATGACAAAAAATAAAAAATAAGATTTTTTTGGAATTGTTGATTTTTTTATTTTTTTAAGTTTTCTGGGTTTTTTGATTTTTTTTGGATTTTTTGAGTTTTTTTGAATTTTTTCAAACTTCTGTGGCGCATATGCAACATGCGCCACAGAAAACCACATTTCTGTGGCGCACATCCAACATGCGCCACAGAAACTTGACTTTCTGTGGCGCACGGAGCTGGGTGCGCCACAGAAAGCAGCATTTCTGTGGCGCACTGTGGCGCACACTAAAACGTGCGCCACAGAAATAATTTCTGTGGCGCACGGCAAATAGGTGCGCCACTAAAAGGGTTTCCACCTATAGCCTGTTTCCTAGTAGTGAGAGAGAGAGAGAGAGAGAGAGAGAGGAGGAGGAGGATGAGAGGGATGGTGCGGCTAGGGTTGCAGGGAAGCCCTCCCATGCGCCTCCACCCCTCCTTATATAGGTGAGGGGCTGGGGGGTGCGCCCCTCCCTTCTAGGGCCGGCGGCCAAAGGGGTGGCTTTCCCCCCAAGGCGCCTCCCAATTAGGGATAGGGTTTCCCCCCCATAGGGCCAGCCGCATGGGCCTTTGGGTGATGGTGCGGCCAGCCCATGTGGCCTTCTGCGCCTCCCCATAGCCCATGTCGACCCTATGGACAGGTGGGTCCCACTCTGGAACCTTCTAGAATATTTCCGGTACCCTGCCAGAAAATTCCCGAACTTTTCCGAAACCCCGAAACCACTTTCCTTATATGAAACTTTATCTTCGGACTCTTCCGGAGCTCCTCGTGATATCTAGGATCTCATCCGAGACTCTGAATCAATATTCGTTTACACCATCTAATATCTCAACGTAAGCCCTAGCTACATCGAAGCCTTAAGTGTGTGACCCTACGGGTTCGAGAACATGTAGACATGATCTAATCAATAACCAGTAGCAGGACCAGGATGTCCATATTGGTTCCTATATATTCAACGAAGTTCTTTATCGGTTGAACCACGATGTCGGGGATTCAATTAATCCTGTATATGATTCCCTTTGTCTCATGATATTAAACTTGCCCGAGATTTGATCGTTGATATCACCATATTTATTTTAATCTCGTTACCCGGCAAGTTCTCTTTACTCCTACATAATATAGGATCTTTGTGATTACCACTTAATCACATGTTTGCAAACTTCCGGATGCTATATTACTGAGAGGGCCCAGAGATATCTACTCCGTCACATGGAGGGACAAATCCCACTCTTGATTCATGTCACCCAACAAGTACCATCGGAGATACCTGAAATCCACCTTTATAATCACCCAGTTACGAAGTGACGTTTGATGTCCACAAAGCATTCCTCCGGTAAACGGGAGTGACACAATCACATGGTCTAAGGAAACTATACTTGACATATACAAAAGCATTAGAAATGAAACTATATGAGACGATCAATTGCTATGCGTTATCATTGGGCCTGTCCATCACATCATTCTCCTAATGATATGATTCTGTTGTCAAGTGACTATAACAAGTCCATGGTTTGGAAACCTTAACCATCTCTTGACTAACGAACTAGTCTAGTAGAGACTTACTAGGGACACTTTGTTGTTTATATTCCACACATGTATTATGTTTCTGGGTAATATAATTATAGCATGGATAATAAACATTTATCATAAACATGAAATATGATAATAAACAACTTTATTATTGTCTCTTGGGCATAATTCTAACCGTCTCCCACTTGCACTAGGTCTATTTGTATCTGCATCGATATGTACCACTCATTCTCCAATGAGTATGCATCACTCATTCTCCAATGAGATGGCTTTGTATTTTGGTCAGTTGGTGAGACCTTAATTCCTCAGCTGAAAGTGCATGGTTGCCCCCATGCATGGTTTTGGTAATTAATGACAATCTCTATGGACTAATGTTTCCATTGAGCTATATTTATAGGTGTGTCCTTTTGAGTTGCTTGATCTCCATTTGTTGGAAACAAGGTTAAGGGAAGAAGAAAAGTTTGTGTTGATCAAGGCTTTGTGCGGGTTGATCATCACTCAAGGCACAATGAAGATATGCCGAAGAGAGCGTCTCCCATCTTGGTGTATGGGGGAGCATCGAGTGAATCTTCACCGAAGCGCAATCGAGGAAGGTGGTGCGTCTTGAGGAGATGAAGATCGTCTTCATCGACCTCAAGTGGTTTAAGCGCAAGGCAAAGGTATGATCTTGATAGGGTTTCTATTTTACCGGTCTCATGGTGTTTAGTGAGAGACCGGGTTATAGGATAGATAGCCGTACTATCAAGAGGGGCTCTCGACCGGATATCATGATCGTATCGTCGTGGAGAGCACAAACCTTTGCATCCATGCAATCATATTTATTGGTTCTTATTTGTCTCTAATCGTGGTGTGGTCTTGGTGCTTGTCGTGCTCGTCATGACAAAGCTAAGTTCACCGAAAACGGTTTTCATATGCGTCTTCTTTTGCGGTTTCGGTATTGGAGATTTTGCCGGTTCATTCGTGCGGAAGATTTACCTTTTCCATTTCTTTGCAAAATCTCCATTGCTTGTTTGCCATTTTCAAAGGTTGCTTTTGTTCTCCTCTTTCCAACAAAATTGGTTTTACTTCATTCGGACTTCAATTGCAAAAGCTTCGGCATTTCCGGTTTTCAAAAAGGAGTTTTTAACTTTCACCATTTGGTTTTATAATATTTTATTGGACTATGATGTTTCTATGCATAATCTTGTTGTGACTGTTGTGACGATTCCAACGAGTCCAAGGTTATCGAAAACGGAGTTCGTGGGTGAAAGTTATTGCATTTCCGATTTGCAAATGGGAGCTTTTACCTTTCCCCATTTATTTTTATATTATATTCTTGGACTATGATGTTTCTCTGCATATTCTTGTTGTGCTTGTTGTGACGATTCAAACGAGTCCAAGAATACCGAAAACGGAGTTCGTATGCGAAAGTTATTGCGTTTTCGGTTCGGTCTCCTTTTAAAACAGAATATTCAAAATTAGAGAAAAAGAAAAAAAAGGGGGGCGCTGTCCGGCCGGCCAGGCCAGGACCGAGGCCGGCCCCAAGCCGGCCCGTTCGGGCTCCTCCCCGGCCTTTTCTGCACCGGCTGACCGGCCCCAGGCCGGGAGCAGGCCGGAGGCCTCGGGCTGTTGCCCGGCCCACCCGGGTGCTCGACCGGCCCAAGGCCGGGTTGGCAGGCCGGGTCTCCTGCGCCTCTCTCTGTTTTTTTTTCGTTTGCTGACTTCTGTCGCTGGGAGTGTTTCCAGGCCGGCCTGGCCGGCTCCCGGCCGGCCCCTGGCCGGGCACTCTGCTGCCCTTTTTTTCCCCCTCTTTTAGTCTCCAACGGTCACATTTTGTGGCCCACTATAAAAGGGGCTTCTTCCCCATTTTTCATGTAGATCTCATCCCTTGCTCTCTCTCCTCCATTGCCAACATTTTGAGAGCTCGATTCCCTCTAATCCCTCCAATGATTCTTGCCCAAATTTAGGGAAACAAGAGAGGAGATCTAGATCCATCTCTCCACCAATCAAAATCTCCTCTAAGTGAGGGGAACTTGTGGGATCTAGATTTTGGAGTTCTTGGTGTTTCTCCTCCGTTCTTCCTCCTAAATCCCTCCGTAGCATTAGTTGCTTCGGTTGGATTTTGGGGAGAAGAATTTGACCACTTGGTGTGATCTTCTCCTTTTGCATTTGTTGCATCGGGTTGTGCTCCCCATGGTGATTCGTGGGATTGACGGTTGAGAGCTTGTTACTCTTGGGTCATTGGACCCTAGACGGTGGTGCCGCGAAGACTTCGGCTTGTGGAGCTTCGGCACGCTTTGGGAGCCCCCAATTGAGTTGTGGGTGTGTGCCCCAAAAGTTGTAAGGGCTCCGGAATCCGCCCCGAAGGATTCCGATAGTGGAAGGTGAACCAAGCCTTTGGGTGCGGTTCATCGGAGAATAGGGTGAGGCCTTTGTGGCATCTTGAGTAGGCCTTTTGTGGCGAGCTCACACCCCTCCAACGAGACGTACTCCCTTAACAAGGAGGAACTCGGGAATAAATCTTCGTCTCCGCGTGCCTCGGTTATTTCTATACCCGAGCTTTTACTTATGCATTTTACATTGTGATAGCCATCGTGCTTGAAGTCTATATCTAGCTATCACCTTGTTACTTGCCTTGTTTAGCATAAGTTGTTGGTGCACTTTAGGTAAACCTAGAATTTTAGGTTGTTGGCTTGTTAATTTAAACACCTAGTTTTATTCCGCAATTATCAAGCCCCTAAATAGAAAAGGTTTTAATCGCCTATTCACCCCCCCCCCCTCTAGGCGACATCCGGGCATAGCTTGTTCTTTAAATTGGTATCAGAGCCTCGTCTCTCTTGTTTGGCTTTACCGCCTAGAGAGTAAAGATGTCGTCTAGGGATTTAGTGCACAATTCCTTGTTTAGATTTAATGGCACAAATTTTAATGTTTGGAAAACTCATATGCTTAGTCACTTGCGGGTCTTGGACCCCAATATTGAGCGTATCTTAGATATAGGTTTTTCTCCTCCAAAGGACTACGAAAGTACGACTTTAGAGGACGAGAAAAACTTATATCTAGATGCTCTAGCTTCTAATGAGTTTTGCAAATTTGTGAGTGTAGTAATTTTCGAGTCAATCATGCCTCTCCGGGATGCTCATGATCTTTGGACCAAGCTTCAAGACAAATATGGAGTGTCAAATGCGATTAAGGATGATTGCTCTCCCTCCACCTCCGGCCGTGACGAGCTCTCGTCTTCATCTACTTCACCAAAATGTGGTAAGCCACAAACCAATGTAATGGTGAGTAGTGATAGGTGTTGCAATATTGATAGTGAGCTCTTCTTTGACGATCTTTTGTCTCTATCTTGTTGTAATGCCACATCTTTGGACCTAAACTCTTCTAGCACTATAAATGTCATACATGCTAGTGTTGACAGTCCTCGCATACCATCCAAAAATTGCTTAGACAAATCTAATGATGATATGCTTGCTTTATCTTGTTCCAATGATAAAAATGCTTGTGTTCCCTCTAACTCTTACATGAATAATAATGTAGAGGAAACCCAATTAATTGTGGAACAAGATTTTAACTTGTGTAGTTCAAAAACTATTTATTCTTCTTCATCCATCACTCATTGCCTTATGGCTAAATCTTCTTCTAGCAATGATAATAATAATGATGATAATGATGATGATAATAATGATGATAATAATGATGAAGAAGATGATATTGAAAAGGTTAATGCTTTGCTTCAAAATAAAGGTCTAATGATTCTTAAAGCCCTTCCTAGCAATAAAAGTGCCCAAGCTAACCTCTTTGAAATCATGAGCAACCTTATTGAGCGTGGGGAAACTATTGAGGCTTTGGAAGCAAGCCTTGAAGAAAAAGGTAAGATAGAAAGGGATGATGCTATGGAGAAAGCATCGTTAGAAGATGCTCTTGTGGAAGAGCAAGAGACTCGTGCTTCTCTAGAGGAGAAACTAGAATCTATCGAGGAGTCTCATAATGATATAATTGCTAAAATCATTAAAGAACGTGACCATGCTCATGCTAAATATAAAGTCACGGAAAATGAAAATGCTAGATTAAATGATGAGCTTGCCAAGTTATCTTCTTCTATTCCTAAAGTTAATGATGCTTGTGCTACTAACTCCACTTCTTGTGAAGCATCCACTTTGAAGGAGAATGTTGAGCTAAGGGCTCAACTTGAGTTGCTAACTAGCAAGTATAGGGAGTTGGAAGAAAATAATAAAAAGCTATCTAGCTCTAATGATAATCTTCTAGCATCCTATGCTTGTCTCAAGTTGGCTCATGAGGTCGTCACTACAAAGGTAACATCTTGTGAGCCTCATGTGGATAATAGCACAACCATAACTAAAAATGCTACAATGCCATGTGCTAGTCCTAGTAGTTCATCCACTAATAATATTGGTACATCATGTGATGAATTACTTGCTTTGCCTTGTTGTTCTAACAATTAAGCTTCTACTTCCTCTAGTGTTTTTGTTTCCACTAACCATGTAGAGGAAATAAAAGACCTCAAGGCCCAAGTCGCTTCTTTCAAGAAGGGCTTGGAAAAGCGTCATGGGGAGAAGAGTGCACTTGACAACATGTTGAGTGTGCAACAATCCCCAAATGACAAGAGTGGACTTGGATTCAACTCCAACAACAAGAACAAGTCCAAGGTTGACAACAAGAAGAAGGGCCAAGTTCAAGTCAAGAATCCGGCCAAGATCACTTGCTTCAAGTGCAAGGTTGAAGGGCACCACGTTCGGGATTGCCCAATGAAGAAGAAGCCTCTTAGTGTGAAGCAACTAGGGAAGCGGCCTCTTGTTCAAACTCGTGCTCAACCACGTGTTGAACAAAGGCCACCTCCCAAGAAGACTCAAGCTATTGCTCCTCAAGTTGAAGAGCCTATTAAGAAGAAGAGTCGGTGTTGCTACCTTTGCCGCGGCAAAGGTCATTTTGCTTCCTCACGCACTAACGGTACCTCTTCCAACCCTATCATAATTAATGATGATTATTCTCTTGGGAAGGATAGAGTTGGCAATGTGTTTGCCAAGTATGTGGAAGCTCAAAGTGGTGTCAAGAAATGCATCATTTGGGTTCCCAAGCCTATTGTGACTAACCTCTTAGGTCCCAACTTAGTTGGGGACCAACAAGCTTCAACTTGATCAATAGGTTGATATGGAGGACATTGGTGACTTGGCTATTTTTGAAGAATTAAGGGATCTTCATGGTTTTATTTCTCAAGCCAAGTCAATTGGATTATCACATATCTATCTCATATCCAATGCTTCCTCCTTGCGGTAACTTGTATTTAATTCATATATTCATTGAAAGTTGCTTGCTCCCTTGCATGTGTTAGTTTTGTTCCTAGCATGTGCTTGTATGTGACATGCTTCTTTCCTACTTGTCTTGTTAGTCAAGGTTGTGTATGATAGTTGTATATCAGGTATGTGTAATTTGTGTGTTGAGCTTCATTGAATCTTGTGTTGATTTCAATTGGCTTTTTGTGATATTAATGGACTATCCCATTTTGGGGGAGTGATGTGCTTTGTGCACTTCACAAACCTAAAAATGTGTATACATGAGGCACACCACCTAGTATTGATATTTCAATATTATCTAGTTACTATGTGGTATGTCATATTCATGAGAAATTCAAATTCTATAATGTCCATTAATTTCTCTAGTTGGTTTTATTTGCCTCTTGTTTAAAATTAAAACGAAGTATCACATTATGGGGGAGTAATAAGCTATGTGCATATTACAATCCCATAAAAATGTGAACATTTGAGGTTTGCCACTTAGAGTTGATATTGCAAATTATCCTTCTCCTATGTGGCATGTTTGCTTGAACAAGTTCCAATTTCCTTTTGGTTATCTTTTGGCTCTTGTTTGCATGGGCTTGCTTGGTGTGGTTTTTCTCTAATATGCATTTCCATATATTATGTGAGAAACCATTTGTTTCCTTTTATTCTAACCATAGATTTGTCGGTTGGTTCGAATAATTGAAACTACCAACAAACCTCTTTAAAAAATGGTGTTTTAATTCCTATCTTTTGCCATTTGCTAGTTTGTGGTGAAGTTGGTCTTGTACATCATTCCTTTATACCACCGAGAAATATCTCTATATACTCCTTGTCCATGACAAGTGATACTAGTAATTGTGGAGGATTTTGTAGACCATCTTCACATTGGCTCTTGCGTTGATTTGCTTTATCTATTGCCTTCCTTGCCTTTTGAATGGATCCTATCTTTCAATCGGTAGTGTTTAGTGTTTTAGATAAAATATGGAGAGTAATGATCCCTTGTGCATGCATTTTGTATTCAAATGCAAATATCTAAGATAATGCATTAATCTTGGGGGAGCATTCCTTTTTTATTTAGAACACTATTCTTTCTATCAATTATTGATCCTCTCAATTGGCATTTGATTCTTTATCTTGTGTTAGCACCTTCAATTGGTATTAATTGGAATTTAATATCTCCTCCATAGATATCTATTCCAATTGATATTTATTGTGGGAGTCTTGATACCTTTTGCCTTATTTTAACTTTACTTGATTTCGGTCAAGTATCACCCTCTTCTTGGTATCTTTTCTCCTAGTTGATATTTTTTGTTTTAATCGGTATCTTATTTTCAATTGGTGTCTTATCGATCATTTGTTGTGTTGATTTGATTCCTTTTGATATCACACTTCATGTGTTGATGTGTTTTGGAATCAATCATAGGTTGATTTGATTTCTCCTAATTCATGTGTTGATTTGGATTTTGATATAATTTGGACAACCTTTTTGGTTCACTTTGTGTTTTCGTCCAAATTGTATCTCTTTTGGTTCTAGAAAGCCTTTGCATGCTCGGTTACTAATTTATATTATTTTAACATGCTTATCTTTCTTGATCCAATATATAGGGGATACTCCACCGAATCCTAAATCGGCTAAGATGTCCATGAAATTCAATTTCATATCTATATGCACATATTTATGTGGAGTGTTTCCTATATATTGTAGTTGATCTAACTACTATGGAACCCAATGAGTTTGGGAACCATTTTGTATTCTAATTTTGTTTTAGGTACAATGGAGATGCATTGGATACTTGCCTCATTCATAAGGAAGGTGTTCTCACCGTGTGATTGTCGGAGTCAAGCTTTGATGTCAAACCATTTCTCATCATCTTCATCACCAATGTCATCTCGGTAACAAGTATCTATCTCATGCATGCTTTTCTAGTTTCAACCTTGTGTAGGTTGCCTCTTGGCATAAAAGCTCTTATATGCAATTGTTGTGGTTTTGGCCTTTTCCTTCACTTAATATATCTTTGTGATATGTGTGATGAATTTGCAAAAACCTTTTCTTCAATTGATATTATTCCTTTGTGATACTTGTTGCCTATTTCAAAGCATCTCCACTATCTCTTGTTCCCTTAGTGATATGTGTGATGCATTTGATATATTTGAAGTTCATTTATATACAATGAGATAAATTTGAGCTATGTGCTATGCTTTTAAGCAACAATCTCGTTTGTATATGTATGACTTCCTTTTGGATACCTTGTTCTCTTTTTCCCGGACCATTTCATATGTGCAAGTTTCTTTGTGGATGTATATCATCAACGATTTGTCTACTTAGAAACCTATACATATGAGAGAGGTCACCTTTTAGTTGGTATCCTATTTCTTTCGAGCCACCTTGTTTTTCACCTATAATTCTTTGGTGGCTCCAAATTTGTCTCATGAGTGCTTGTCTTATTGTTTATTGGTATCTTTGCACACTCATGTTTTTGTTGAGGATCTTTTACTTCATGCTTACCATGGTGAGCATGTTGATTTCCATTTGACTAAATGCTCTCACTAGTTTTTGGCATTTTCAATTGGTTTTAGTTTCCAATTGGTATCCCTAAGCTTGTGAACATATTTCTTTAAAAGATCTCTTTTCTCGGTTGGGCCTATCTTATGATGAATTTTTGAAAATTGATATCTTCTTATGGCTCAACCACATCTTTGGTGCAAGTGCTATGATTTGCTTTTGCATTATGCACTCTTGCACTTGTTGCATGTTCTAGATAATTTTGGGGAGCGAGGATGCCATTTTTGTGCACTCCTCAATTGTGCATGAAAATTGGGGAGCTTCTCCGTTTTTATTTAGAACTCTCGCTTTGGATCTTTTGATTGCTTTTCTCCTTTGTGGAGATGTTTAAAATGAACTCATTTCTTTGCAATCTTTTGATCCTCAATATAGTTTGATTTCCTCTAATTTTTCGTTAAAAGGGATTGTCATCACCTTTATGGAGGAACTCATATTATATGGGCTCTCTAAATTTTTCTTCCCATTTCGGCAATCGATGCCAATGGGGGAGAAGTTTAGAGGGTTTAAGGGAATTTGGGTTTTATGCTTTTGTTGCATTTTCCTTTAATGCGCTTGCATCCTTGCTTGTTTGTCTTGCAAGGTTGCTTTATTCATTATATAAACCCTCTTATAAGGGATTGTCATCAATTACCAAAATGGGGGAGATTGAAAGTGCATGGTTGCCCCCATGCATGGTTTTGGTAATTAATGACAATCTCTATGGACTAATGTTTGCATTGAGCTATATTTATAGGTGTGTCCTTTTGAGTTGCTTGATCTCCATTTGTTGGAATCAAGGTTAAGGGAAGAAGAAAAGTTTGTGTTGATCAAGGCTTTGTGCGGGTTGATCATCACTCAAGGCCAAGTGAAGATATGCCGAAGAGAGCGTCTCCCATCTTGGTGTATGGGGGAGCATCGAGTGAATCTTCACCGAAGCGCAATCGAGGAAGGTGGTGCGTCTTGAGGAGATGAAGATCGTCTTCATTGACCTCAAGTGGTTTAAGCGCAAGGCAAAGGTATGATCTTATAGGGTTTCTATTTTACCGGTCTCATGGTGTTTAGTGAGAGACCGGGTTATAGGATAGATAGCCGTACTATCAAGAGGGGCTCTCGACCGGATATCGTGATCGTATCATCGTGGAGAGCACAAACCTTTTCATCCATGCAATCATCTTTATTGGTTCTTATTTGTCTCTAATCGTGGTGTGGTCTTGGTGCTTGTCGTGCTCGTCATGACAAAGCTAAGTTCACCGAAAATGGTTTTCATATGCGTCTTCTTTTGCGGTTTCGGTATTGGAGATTTTGCCGGTTCATCCGTGCGGAAGATTTACCTCTTCCATTTCTTTGCAAAATCTCCATTGCTTGTTTGCCATTCAAAGGTTGCTTTTGTTGTCCTCTTTCCAACAAAATTGGTTTTACTTCATTCGGACTTCAATTGCAAAAGCTTCGGCATTTCCGGTTTTCAAAAAGGAGTTTTTAACTTTCCCCATTTGGTTTTATAATATTTTCTTGGACTATGATGTTTCTATGCATAATCTTGTTGTGCCCGTTGTGACGATTCCAACGAGTCCAAGATTATCGAAAACGGAGTTCGTGGGTGAAAGTTATTGCATTTCCGATTTGCAAATGGGAGCTTTTACCTTTCCCCATTTATTTTTATATTATATTCTTGGACTATGATGTTTCTCTGCATATTCTTGTTGTGCTTGTTGTGACGATTCAAACGAGTCCAAGAATACCGAAAACGGAGTTCGTATGCGAAAGTTATTGCATTTTCGGTTCGGTCTCCTTTTAAAACAGAATATTCAAAATTAGAGAAAAAGAAAAAAAGGGGGGCGCTGTCCGGCCGGCCAGGCCGGCCCGTTCGGGCTCCTCCCCGTCCTTTTCTGCACCGGCTGACCGGCCCCAGGCCGGAGCAGGCCGGAAGCCTCGGGCTGTTGCCCGGCCCACCCGGGTGCTCGACCGGCCCAAGGCCGGGTTGGCAGGCCGGGTCTCCTACGCCTCTCTCTGTTTTTTTTTCGTTTGCTGACTTCTGTCGCTGGGAGTGTTTCCAGGCCGGCCTGGCCGGCTCCCGGCCGGCCCCTGGCCGGGCACTCTGCTGCCCTTTTTTCCCCTCTTTTAGTCTCCAACGGTCACATTTTGTGGCCCACTATAAAAGGGGCTTCTTCCCCATTTTTCCTGTAGATCTCATCCCTTGCTCTCTCTCCTCCATTGCCAACATTTTGAGAGCTCGATTCCCTCTAATCCCTCCGATGATTCTTGCCCAAATTTAGGGAAACAAGAGAGGAGATCTAGATCCATCTCTCCACCAATCAAAATCTCCTCTAAGTGAGGGGAACTTGTGGGATCTAGATTTTGGAACTTGTGGGATCTAGATTAGTTTCTTCGGTTGGATTTTGGGGAGAAGAATTTGACCACTTGGTGTGATCTTCTCCTTTTGCATTTGTTGCATCGGGTTGTGCTCCCCATGGTGATTCGTGGGATTGACGGTTGGGAGCTTGTTACTCTTGGGTCATTGGACCCTAGACGGTGGTGCCGCGAAGACTTCGGCTTGTGGAGCTTCGGCACGCTTTGGGAGCCCCCAATTGAGTTGTGGGTGTGTGCCCCAAAAGTTGTAAGGGCTCCGGAATCCGCCCCGAAGGATTCCGATAGTGGAAGGTGAACCAAGCCTTTGGGTGCGGTTCATCGGAGAATAGGGTGAGGCCTTTGCGGCATCTTGAGTAGGACTTTTGTGGTGAGCTCACACCCCTCCAACGAGACGTACTCCCTTAACAAGGAGGAACTCGGGAATAAATCTACGTCTCCGCGTGCCTCGGTTATTTCTATACCCGAGCTTTTACTTATGCATTTTACATTGTGATAGCCATCGTGCTTGAAGTCTATATCTAGCTATCACCTTGTTGCTTGCCTTGTTTAGCATAAGTTGTTGGTGCACTTTAGGTAAACCTAGAATTTTAGGTTGTTGGCTTGTTAATTTAAACACCTAGTTTTATTCCGCAATTATCAAGCCCCTAAATATAAAAAAATTTAATCGCCTATTCACCCCCCCCCCTCTAGGCGACATCCGGGCATAGCTTGTTCTTTCATCAGCTCGAATCAATGTCACCACCATTACGAAAATGGAGCTTCATAGTACTCGCATTCTTGGAAATTCACCAAGTTCTTATTTGGTGTCAACACAACAATATACGTAGCCTTTGTTGTAGTATCCATCACAGTACCTTTTGAAACTCATTCAAAACTAGCATGGAACTTTCTTCCAGCCTATCGTACCACCTTCCATTCAACACATATCTTAATTTGAGATTAGATTATTTGTATATATGACAAGACCCTTAGTGTAACACTTTATAGTAGTTTGTCATTACTATACAGGAAGACTCATCCTTAGTTTTTCTAAAATACTTAAGGATCTTTCCCACTGTTTTCTAATCATTATATGAATTATCCTGATATAACACTTTATAACTTAGGACACATCTGGTTGTGTACACATCATGGAACATATGGTTTACAAATCTCAATTTCAATTTTGCTCATCTTGTGTCAAAACACTTGAGTCTTGCTCAATCATCTTCCATGCGTCAAGAACCTCTTCTTGTCGTTTCTGTATTGACTTACTTCAATACTTCATGTATGTGCTTTGGCTCAATTAAATCAAGCGACTCAATCTATCTCTATAGATATTGATCCCCAATATGTTATTCAACCTAAGTCTTTTATCAATATAAAAACTTAACTATGTTAATTTAAATTACATACTTTCCAATCAACTATATGTCAACTACATAAAGTATTTGAAATATGTCTTAGCGCTCCCACTTAATTTCTTGTAACTCTACAAGCATCTTCACCGTCAATGATGGAATCAAGTTCTTTCGATAACTTCATTAATGTAAAGATTCCAACTTCGTTATGCTTATTTCAACCATTGAAATTTGCATACGTTTCGAGCAACTTTTGAATTTTACAAAACTCTCGAACCGTGTTGCATACACGTCCTTGATCAAACTTACTTGAGAGGAATTTCGTTTTGTTATTCAACTGCATATCAAAGTACGTAACTTTTGCTAGAATTATCCGTAAAGACTAAAGCACCGCTACGGAAGATCAAAATCTTTCGTAGTCAACTCCTTGACCTTTGTCGTAAATATCTTTTCGACAAATCGAACTTTCAATGGATCTGAACATCCATGTCTTGTTGATACTATTATGGATATAATGGCTTATAGCCAATATACGAAGTAAGGGCCCATCATCTGCTTCCTTTATAATTTGTAAGTCCTTTGTTGTCAAAACAACACTTCATTCTCAAACCACAAGTTGGTCTGGGTACAAAGCTTTTCACGACCTACGTGGTTCAGTTTGCAAACTCTTTTCGAAGTTTCTACATCACATGTAGTGTCTTCTATTTAGTCAAAATAGGAAACCCCAGAACAAATTCCGGTGCTGCGCTACTCTTGACATGATGATGACAATTCTCTAATCTCGTCGAGTTGCACTGTCCTCCCACTCACCTATTTCGCAAGAATCACTTTCTCGAGAAATCCACCTTCCCGACAAACACTTGTGTCCAAGGTTCTGTAACGCCCCAAGATCGGTACTATGCAGATTTTAGCGTTCCAGCCAAATCCGCATAATAACGATCCTAAAGGACGCCCACTAGGCATAACGTGCACGTCGCAACACACACGTTATGCAGGTGGAATTGTGATAACATTACAACAGTTCTCGATGGAACCCACAAAACAACATATGTACAACAACGACTCATCGAGTCAAGAGCAAAGATACAATACAAAGATCCAAAATAACAACGGAAGCGGGTAGCGTCCGGCTACGGACAAGAAACAAATTGGACTAAGAGTCCTGAAGATAAATGAAGGCACCATATCCCTGCCCAGGCCAAGCCAGAGGGATTCCCAAGCTAACATCGTCAGACTTCAAACCTGTCGGTTGCATTGGAATAGCAGTGTAACAGCCCAGATTTGGTACCCTAAAATATGGGCCAAATTTTCACTTTTTCTTTTCATTGCATCATGGCATATATATTAAAATTGCTAAATAAAAATAAAGCAAGATTGGAAAACACTTAAAGGGAAGCAAAACCCTTCTCAAATTTCCAACCCAAGTGCAATTGCTCAAATTGGCAAAACAAAAAATTCTTGAGCTTCCATATTTGTCCAGGAAGTTCCAAGAGTGCAAAATAATATTCTTGCTTTGTGCTTTCATAAGACTATAAAATTGATAGTTGGAATTGATCAAATTGCATTATATAAACCCTATTAACAAATGTTATGCAAAACTTTTTATTTTGCAACACCAATTTTTGTGGAGCTTCTACATGTCATGGGGAGGCTACATGAATTTTTGCAGATTTTATAAAAAGGATTAAATGCCTAAAGTAAAAATGAGGACTTCAAATAGTTGCAAAGCAACTTTGAATTTTGAAACCAAGTTAAACCTTTCAAAAATTCAAAACAAAAATATGGTGAGCTTCCTTATATTATTCAGAGCCTCCAGGAATATTTTTATAAATTTTGAAAATGTTTTGGTGCCTCAAATAAATTCCAAAAGGGTGCTGTTTTCAAATTTAAAAGAAAAACAGAAAAGAAGAAATGGGGCAGGGTTTTTTTTTGCAAATATGCCATCTCTTCCCTGTCGCCACAGTGCTTCTCCTGTGTGCCATGGCAGTGCCGCCGTTCCGCCGTGTCCTCCTCTCCTGCGCCTCGCAGCACCCCCCCCCCTGCTGAATAAGTGGAGCACCCCGATCCCCTTACCTGCTCACTCTCCCGCAAACCCTAGCTCCCTCCAAACCCTAACCCTATTTCGGTGCCTGACCCCCGCGACCGCCGCTCGCCATTGCCGTGCCCGCCGATGACTCCGGCCGCCCGGAGCCAAGCCGACGTAGCCACCAGCTCCCCGGACCTCTCCTCTGCCTCCCCGTCGACTCGTGCGTGCTAGGACGTCGTGGTTCGCCGGAATCAGGCCGTTCCTTTCCGCCTCGGATCGCCGCCGTCGAGCTCCACCGCGCTGCCGACCGTCCTCCCCAGCCTCCCCCGACCTGCCCTGCTTGCTCCTGGTGAGCTTCTGCTGCTTGTGCACCTCTCGTCCCTCTCCCTAACGCTCTGTGCCGCTCTCCCCCCGAACGCCACCGCCGGCCGCCGCTGGCCATGGTCGCCGCCGCCACTCCGGTGACCATATGGTCCAATACGCCGCTCCCCCTTGCTCCTCTCCACCTGCTCTAGCCCCTAAGGCCAGTGCCCGCGTCCAATTTCGAGCCAAATCGACGAATTGGTGATCAACATCCCGCAGCCCTGCCGATGACGTCATGCTGACGTCACCTGTTCTTGTTTTTGGAATTTTCAGATTTTAACAGAAATTTGTATTTGCAATATCTTTTAAATGGTAAATCAGAAAAATGCAATTGACACAACAAAATGTTCACAAATTCATGACCTACCCAATTATGTAACTCACACATGCAAATGAACTTTTGAATTTGAATTTAAATGTGAAATGCAAATCATCTGTGAGTTATTCAAATTTTTGGAAATTCATATCTAGAGTTTTATACTTCAGAAAAATGCAAATAATATGTTAAAATGCTCAGCTAAATAAACTCTACCTGTGACTGCCCTTAGTTGAATTTTTTGGTTATAATTAAAGTGCCTGTTTTGATTAAATATAAAAAAGGGCAGATTTAAATTACTAATTGGGAAATTCATGACAATTTGAATATTGCTCCCAAAATTGCAAATAAGATCTCAAAATGTTCAGGAAAACAACATCTAAATGTTAGCTCTGTTTTACATGTTAAAATGAATTTTTCTAAATTGTTGTTAATTAATAAATACTAAAATGGCAGAAATTAAGTGGTATTTAGAAATTGCATAACTTGAGTTTTACTTATCCAAAAATTGTGTTTAATAGCAATATGATTTCAGTGCATAATTTGACCATCTCATCATGATTGTGCATTGCACCTTTATATTCGTGTTATTTATTTCGTTTCCTGTATTGTTTGTGTATCGGTAGATTCGGGAGTCAAGGTTCCACCACAATACCTCGACGATCAACGCGACCAGTACTATCAGCAAGGCAAGAGATAACCTAACCTTCTTGGCATCTAGCATCCTACTGTTTTATAAACTTATTTTATCCACCAGAATATTGCATTCGATTCTATGTCAATTATTGGTCAATACTAGAGTATCCTACCAATGCATGTCTTCCCCGAACCATCACATGCTTCCCCTCCTATGAACCATAGGGTTGATGTGTTGGCCTGAGATAATCCATAATTGTTGTATAATATGCTTAGCTATGCTTAGCCATGCTTATTCGAATGCTAGTTATGTCCGTTGTTTAATTCCATAATTGTTGATGTTGATGGAATGTTCCGGACATGGTGGATACGTGTGGTGCTTAATTAAATTGCTAAGAAGGCTTGGATGAGTTGCCATCGGGGATGGTGGGTTGTCTCATTCTTGCCCCTAGGTGCAAGTTCTTTACCTCTTGAACCAAGACTAGCGTGCTACCATCGGTGGGGGTATGGGCTCCTTACTAACTGAATAACTTGTGCGGGCATATCCAAGGATCCTCTAGATTTGCGCTTTCCATTTGCGTGTGAGTTGCAGGTGGACGATGGCGCGATGAAGAGGGTGTGTGTGGTGTTAGCGTGTGGCGATGGGGGCAGGGGCTGAAATAGGCTGGGTAAACTTGTCCTGTCGCCACAGATGATTCTTGGATAGTCTCACGCGAGGTAAAGGTTTAACCGCGCCCACTTGCCAGCTTTCCCCGGAAGAGAGCTAATTAGGCGAGCCGGACGGTACCAATGGGTAAATTAGTACACCCCTGCAGGGTTTAATCTTTTTGAAAAGCCGTGTCCGCGGTTATGGACGACTTGGGAATAGACGATAAGATCATAGAGAACATTAACTTAATTGATATGGCATCTAGAGGTTGCATAATCAATGTGTGGTAAAGGTTCATTTCCTCGAGGGTGATTCGAGGGAGTGCCTTGGTGGAGATGAGTTGGTGTTGGCTACAAATGGTTCGACGAGAACCGAAGATGAAAGTTAATCTCTTACCCCTTTTCGGAAAACATTTTGAGTAGATGATGCCATGGGTCTTTATCTCTTTTAAAAAGGAAATCTAGCTTTATGCAAATTAGCTACATCTACAGCATTAGAGCCTCCGTCAGCATTGGGCCTATATCTCCCTACTAATTCTTGCGAGTACGTCGTACTCAGCCTTGCCTTGTTGATTATTATTTGTTTAAGAGGAGGACGTCACCGAACTGGAAGGTGGGTTATTTATTGACATCGACGAGTAGTCTGGGGTTCCCAGGTGGCAGCTTGGGACGTCTTGGAACAGGCTGGCACGGGATGTTTATCTGTAGGCCTCTTAGGCCATATTTTGGATCTTGTTGTTTAGACAACTAAATTTGCTTCCGCTTGATGTAATGATGGGTCTGTGACCTCTGATTGTGATATTTGCTATCTTTCTCATATATGAGTTGAACTATGATCTCTTGTGTCGTAGAGTCTGTGATGTGCCAGTTGTTCCGCAGTCTTGGTCTCTTTGCTATACGTGAAAGCGATGTCTGAGCTTATGGCATGATCGAGGTGTTGTGTGCCGATGATCCATTCCGAGCACACCTGCTAATGAGTTTTGGCCTGGGATTGGTAAACCCAGTAACCCTCGATTGTGTAGCATGACCGGTTACACAACGTTTCACTGTATAGTTCTGGGGTCGGGGCGCTACAAGTTGGTATCAGAGCAGGACTGCCTGTAGGAAACCCTTTCTATTGGTCGATGTCGAGTCTAGTGCGTGAAAATTATTTTTAACCTAAAAATGAGTTGTGAAAACCTTCTTAGGATTCTTTTTACTCCTCATCCAACTCGCTCTACTCTGAGTTATCTTACCTCTATTTGATTTAACGATGCTTCTACTCATCTGCAAAATCCAAATCTTTAGGATCACGGGGTTGGGTTCTATCTTTAGTTACTGGTTAACTTTGCTTGTTTGCCTATTCTAAAGCCTGAAGAAAGGAAGTTTGCGGATCGTCAAGAAATTCCCTTGCTTTAGCCCAAGATCTTGAACCGAAGGTCCCGGATTGTGCTAGGGCTCTGGTGTAATGATTTATGAGGGTTGTCACCCATGTGAGCATTATGCTATTCGTGAGTCCCAGTGCATGAAGCTGATCTTTAACCCAAGATCTTTCCGTCGAATCCTGATATTAGTGGTCAAACCCTACATCAGGTTGGCAAAATTTGAAGTTAGTCTTCAAACTCGAGGTTGCGGCCGTAATTGACTTGCTCAGCAATGCTCTCCTCTGACACTAGCTTTAGCTAGACTCTCTGCCACAAAACCATATGAATCACGGCGGGATTGCTCTTAGCGAGTGGTCCATCAATATTTGGGATTCCTCCACTAACACCCGTTCAGGAAACCCTTTCGGCACTAGTTGTCGGAAGAGTGCTAACAAAGGCTTCTGCAATATCGTGGAATTGTTGTTAGCCCGTCCCTTACTCTAAACCTGTTGTCCACCCTCTGTGGCAAAGTTTCAGGTTCTCGAGGTTTGGGTTCTTACCGTCCAGTTTAAGTCTCGAGTCCCTTACTCTGTTTGCTATCGCCGCGATGACGTAATGTCACACGTGGTTGCCTCGATCTGTTTTGTGCCATCTTAAATCTCTATATCAGGAAGAAGTCTAATGATCTATCCTAAATGACCGGTTATGGTTACTAACTGTGTCCTTGTTCATATCTCCAGAATGGCTCCTACCCGTCGTGGTGAACAAAGCAATCCTGATCCACCGCCGCCACCCTCTATGGCGGAGGTTCTGATGATTATTGAAGAGGGCCGCGTGCGCAACGAGAATCTGCTCGCATAGTTGGTGCGGCAGGGTGCACGAAGGAACACTGAATGCAACAACCTCCCTGAATTCCTGCGGTCCCAGCCTCCCACTTTCGCTTATGCTAAAGAGCCCCTGGATGCTGATGACTGGCTTCGTGCTCTCGAGCGCAAGTTCACTGCCTTGCATGTTCCGGTGGCAGAACAAGTGAACTTCGCCACCTACCTACTGACTGGAGCCGCAGGGTCCTGGTGGGAAAGCCATGTGTCCATGTTTGCGGCTGGCCATACCTTCACTTGGGCTGAATTCCGTACTGCCTTCCGTGCGGCTGACATTACACAACCCATCATGGATCTGAAAAGGAGGGAGTTCCTGGAGCTGACCCAGGGACGCATGGACGTCCAAGCTTATGGGCGTGAGTTCAACCACCTTTCTCGTTACGCCCCCGGGATGTGACCAATGATGAAG
Source organism: Puccinellia tenuiflora (assembly GCA_012064385.1). NCBI lineage: Eukaryota > Viridiplantae > Streptophyta > Magnoliopsida > Poales > Poaceae > Puccinellia > Puccinellia tenuiflora. The sequence goes on from QRDG01000509.1 coordinate 145,715, forward strand.
ATAAGCAGTATCTGTTCCGCAAGGGACTGACTCCGCGACTCCGTCATGAGTTACTGCCCTTCAAGTTCCAGTCTTACCAGGAGCTGTACAACCTTGCTCTCACTCTGGATCATGGTAGGAAGGAACTGGAGGTTTCCAAGAGGCCTGCGCAGGGGGACCACCAGAGCTCCTCTTCTTCTGAGGGCAAGAAGCGCCGGGTATTCGTGCCCTTCAGCGCTGTGCCTAAGGCACCCTTCGCGCCCACATGATCCCGGCCACCTCTGCCTCGCCCAGCTACTTCGACCTTGGGTGTGGCTGGAAGTGGGTACCGCCCTCAGCTGCCTCCACCACCGCCGCGGCTCACTTGCTTCAGCTGTGGCCAGCCGGGGCACTTCTCCAGGGAGTGTCCCCAGAAGGCACCGGCTACCTCAGCACCTGCACTGGCTCCCTCTACACCAGCCGCCAAGGCCATGACCGTCAGCTGTGGTCGCCTGAACCACGTATCGGCTGGAGGAGTTGAAGAGGACCCCCGTGTTCTCATGGGTACGCTTCGAGTCAATACATATCCAGCTTCAGTTTTACTCGATTCTGGAGCATCGCATTCATTCATATTCATGTCAGTTGCACACAACCATCAAATACCATTTGAGTATATGGACTCCCCTCTAGTGGTCAAGTCTCATCATCTTACCGGTGTCTCCCAATCCAGCTCGTGTTCTGGAGCTTGGCAATGAAGCCTATGTCTTGAGAAATTAGTGACCCTACCTTCTGTTACTGACGCAACCTCCCTCTTCAGACCTGCAAAGCCTGAAGTGTACGCACACCTAACCAACTTGGAACCTCAAGCAGAAACGATGATTGGGGTTCGTCAAGAGCATGACCTAAGCCTGCTAGTAATCCTGACAAGTCCGGTGTTGTGGCTCACGCACCTCACCGGAAGGCCCGCTGACGAAATCTCTTAAATCTTTAACCTCAACCACTATACCTGAGGATCATGGGTAATTTATCCTAAGAGTTCCCCTAAGGTCCTTTTCTCTATCTTAAGGGTCCGACCTCTACTTGATGACCTCTTGAAGGCTATTTCTGAATCCTGGTAGTGGTATCTGGAACATCGAGGAGAACATTAACGTGGTGTCCCTAAACATGTCTCTCGGTTATTCTCCTATCCTCCTATCGTGGTATGACTCTTCTATGAAGATTTCCACTCTGTGAGCAATCAATTAATCATTGACCAATGCTCTGTCCTTCCCTTCCGGTGGTGCCTAGATCTTGTTCTCTACTTGAAATCATTATCTTGGGTAATTCTTGGATATACCTGGATTCAGTCATCTTTCTCAAAGGCTTATGGTCTTGTGCAAAGTTCATATTTCCAAACCGTGGAGAAAGCTTGTCATCTTCTGCCCACTCTGCTACCTCGGCATGTCATGCTTGTTAACTTACGCTCTGTAACAAGGAAGATCATCGTGGGATCGAGAAGATCGTTGAAGTTAAGGGAGGTCGTGTTTCCCTCATCCCTCTTCCTAATCTAGGAATCTCGGGGCGAGATTCTTGTAAGGGGGGGTAGAATTGTAACAGCCCATATTTTATACCCCCGTGTTCTCATGGGTACTCTTCGAGTCAATACATATCCAGCTTCAGTTTTACTCGATTCTGGAGCATCGCATTCATTCATATTCATGTCAGTTGCACACAACCATCAAATACCATTTTAGGATATGGACTCCCCTCTAGTGGTCAAGTCTCATCATCTTACCGGTGTTTCCCAATCCAGCTCATGTTCTGGAGCTTGGCAATGAAGCCTATGTCTTGAGAAATTAGTGACCCTACCTTCTGTTACTGACGCAACCTCCCTCTTCAGACCTGCAAAGCCTGAAGTGTACGCACACCTAACCAACTCAAAACCTCAAGTAGAAACGATGATTGGGGTTCGTCAAGAGCATGACCTAAGCCTGCTAGTAATCCTGACAAGTCCGGTGTTATGGCTCACGCACCTCACCGGAAGGCCTGTTGACGAAATCTTTTAAATCTTTAACCTCAACCACTATACCTGAGGATCATGGGTAATTTATCCTAAGGGTTCCCCTAAGTTCCTTTTCTCTATCTTAAGGGTCCGACCTCTACTTGATGACCTCTTGAAGGCTATTTCCGAATCCTGGTAGTGGTATCTGGAACATCGAGGAGAACATTAACGTGGTGTCCCTAAACATGTCTCTCGGTTATTCTCCTATCCTCCTATCGTGGTATGACTCTTCTATGAAGATTTCCACTCTGTGAGCAATCAATTAATCATTGACCAATGCTCTGTCCTTCCCTTCCGGTGGTGCCTAGATCTTTTTCTCTACTTGAAATCATTATCTTGGGTAATTCTTGGATATACCTGGAATCAATCATCTTTCTCAAAGGCTTATGGTCTTGTGCAAAGTTCATATTTCCAACACTTGGAGAAAGCTTGTCATCTTCTGCCCACTCTGCTACCTCGGCATGTCATGCTTGTTAACTTACGCTCTGTAACAAGGAAGATCATCGTGGGATCGAGAAGGTCGTTGAAGTTAAGGGTGGTCGTGTTTCCCTCATCCCTCTTCCTACTCTAGGAATCTCGGGGCGAGATTTTTGTAAGGGGGGTAGAATTGTAACAGCCCAGATTTGGTACCCTAAAATATGGGCCAAATTTTCACTTTTTCTTTTCATTGCATCATGGCATATATATTCAAATTGCTAAATAAAAATAAAGCAAGATTGGAAAACACTTAAAGGGAAGCAAAACCCTTCTCAAATTTCCAACCCAAGTGCAATTGCTCAAATTGGCAAAACAAAATATTCTTGAGCTTCCATATTTGTCCAGGAAGTTCCAAGAGTGCAAAATAATATTCTTGCTTTGTGCTTTCATAAGACTATAAAATTGATAGTTGGAATTGATCAAATTGCATTATATAAACCCTATTAACAAATGTTATGCAAAACTTTTTATTTTGCAACACCAATTTTTGTGGAGCTTCTACATGTCATGGGGAGGCTACATGAATTTTTGCAGATTTTATAAAAAGGATTAAATGCCTAAAGTAAAAATGAGGACTTCAAATAGTTGCAAAGCAACTTTGAATTTTGAAACCAAGTTAAACCTTTCAAAAATTCAAAAAAAAATTATGGTGAGCTTCCTTATATTATTCAGAGCCTCCATGAATATTTTTATAAATTTTTAAAATGTTTTGGTGCCTCAAATAAATTCCAAAAGGGTGTTGTTTTCAAATTTAAAAGAAAAACAGAAAAGAAGAAATGGGGCAGGGGGGTTTTTGCAAATATGCCATCTCTTCCCTGTCGCCATAGTGCTTCTCCTGTGTGCCATGGCAGTGCCACCGTTTCGCCGTGTCCTCCTCTCCTGCGCCTCGCTACGGCCCCCCTGCTGAATAAGTGGAGCACCCCGATGCCCTTACCTGCTCACTCTCCCGCAAACCCTAGCTCCCTCCAAACCCTAACCCTATTTCGGTGCCCGACGCCCGCGACCGCCGCTCGCCATTGCCGTGCCCGCCGATGACTCCGGCCGCCCGGAGCCAAGCCGACGTAGCCACCAGCTCCCCGGACCTCTCCTCTGCCTCCCCGTCGACTCGTGCGTGCTAGGACGCCGTGGTTCGCCGGAATCAGGCCATTCCTTTCCACCTCGAGTCGCCGCCGTCGAGCTCTACTGCGCTGCTGACCGTCCTCCCCAGCCTCCCCCGACCTGCCCTGCTTGCTCCTGGTGAGCTTCTGCTGCTTGTGCACCTCTCCTCCCTCTCCCTAACGCTCTGTGTCGGTCTCCTCCCGAACACCACCACCGGCCGCCGCTGGCCATGGTCCCCGCCGCCACTCCGGTGACCATATGGTCCAATACGCCGCTCCCCCTTGCTCCTCTCCACCTGCTCTAGCCCCTATGGCCAGTGCCCGCGTCCAATTTCGAGCCAAATCAACGAATTGGTGATCAACATCCCGCAGCCCTGCCGATGACGTCATGCTGACATCACCTGTTCTTGTTTTTGGAATTTTCAGATTTTAACAGAAATTTGTATTTGCAATATCTTTTAAATGGTAAATCAGAAAAATGCAATTGACACAACAAAATGTTCACAAATTCATGACCTACCCAATTATGTAACTCACACATGCAAATGAACTTTTGAATTTGAATTTAAATGTGAAATGCAAATCATCCGTGAGTTATTCAAATTTTTGGAAATTCATATCTAGAGTTTTATACTTCAGAAAAATGCAAATAATATGTTAAAATTCTCAGCTAAATAAACTCTACCTGTGACTGCCCTTAGTTGAATTTTTTGGTTATAATTAAAGTGCCTGTTTTGATTAAATATAAAAAAGGGCAGATTTAAATTACTAATTGGGAAATTCATGACAATTTGAATATTGCTCCCAAAATTGCAAATAAGATCTCAAAATGTTCTGGAAAAACAACATCTAAATGTTAGTTCTGTTTTACATGTTAAAATGAATTTTTCTAAATTGTTGTTAATTAATAAATACTAAAATGGCAGAAATTAAGTGGTATTTAGAAATTGCATAACTTGAGTTTTACTTATCCAAAAATTGTGTTTAATAGCTCAAAATGTTCAGTGAACAATGGACTACAACTTTATGTCATTTGAGAGAATTTTAGAATTAAATTTGGTGCTGTTTGTAATAATTGATTAAAATGGCAGATTTAAATCACATTTTGGGAATATCATAACTCGATAAATATTGATCCAAAAATTGCAAATGATATATCAAAATGATCAGCAAAGCATTTTCTATCTATCTATGTTTAGTTCACAGCAAGAAACCAATTCTTCCTTTGATGTTAATTTCGAATTGGTTAAAATGATCTAAATTGCATAACCATTTAAATCGCCATTTCTTCATCGTTAATCGGAAAATTGCAAACGAAGTACCAAAATGATCAGTGGAACAATACCTATCTAATAATTTCATTTTCATGCATTTAGGACCCATATTTCAGTACTGGAGATTTTGGATAATAACGTAATTCACTAAGTTAAATATGGAGTTTTAACCCGTTAATTGCAATATTTATTTTAGGGGTTCCATTTAACTTGTGGGACATGCCCAATATGATTTCAATGCATAATTTGACCATCTCATCATGATTGTGCATTGCACCTTTGTATTCGTGTTATTTATTTCGTTTCCTGTATTGTTTGTGTATCGGTAGATTCGGGAGTCGAGGTTCCACCACAATACCTCGACGATCAACGCGACCAGTACTATCAGCAAGGCAAGAGATAACCTAACCTTCTTGGCATCTAGCATCCTACTGTTTTATAAACTTATTTTATCCACCAGAATATTGCATTCGATTCTATGTCAATTATTGGTCAATACTAGAGTATCCTACCAATGCATGTCTTCCCCGAACCATCACATGCTTCCCCTCCTATGAACCATAGGGTTGATGTGTTGGCCTGAGATAATCCATAATTGTTGTATAATATGCTTAGCTATGCTTAGCCATGCTTATTCGAATGCTAGTTATGTTCGTTGTTTAATTCCATAATTGTTGATGTTGATGGAATGTTCCGGACATGGTGGATACGTGTGGTGCTTAATTAAATTGCTAAGAAGGCTTGGATGAGTTGCCATCGGGGATGGTGGGTTGTCTCATTCTTGCCCCTAGGTGCAAGTTCTTTATCTCTTGAACCAAGACTAGCGTGCTACCATCGGTGGGGGTATGGGCTCCTTACTAACTGAATAACTTGTGCGGGCATATCCAAGGATCCTCTAGATTTGCGCTTTCCATTTGCGTGTGAGTTGCAGGTGGACGATGGCGCGATGAAGAGGGTGTGTGTGGTGTTAGCGTGTGGCGATGGGGGCAGGGGCTGAAATAGGCTGGGTAAACTTGTCCTGTCGCCACAGATGATTCTTGGATAGTCTCACGCGAGGTAAAGGTTTAACCGCGCCCACTTGCCAGCTTTCCCCGGAAGAGAGCTAACTAGGCGAGCCGGACGGTACCAATGGGTAAATTAGTACACCCCTGCAGGGTTTAATCTTTTCGAAAAGCCGTGTCCGCGGTTATGGATGACTTGGGAATAGACGATAAGATCATAGAGAACATTAACTTAATTGATATGGCAGCTAGAGGTTGCATAATCAACGTGTGGTAAAGGTTCATTTCCTCGAGGGTGATTCGAGGGAGTGCCTTGGTGGAGATGAGTTGGTGTTGGCTACAAATGGTTCGACGAGAACCGAAGATGAAAGTTACTCTCTTACCCCTTTTCGGAAAACATTCTGAGTAGACGATGCCATGGGTCTTTATCTCTTTTAAAAAGGAAAACTAGCTTTGTGCAAATTAGCTACATCTACAGCATTAGAGCCTCCGTCAGCATTGGGCCTATATCGCCCTACTAATTCTTGCGAGTACGTCGTACTCAGCCTTGCCTTGTTGATTATTATTTGTTTCAGAGGAGGACGTCACCGAACTGGAAGGTGGGTTCTTTATTGACATCGACGAGTAGTCTGGGGTTCCCAGGTGGCAGCTTGGGACGTCTTGGAACAGGCTGGCACGGGATGTTTATCTGTAGGCCTCTTAGGCCATATTTTGGATCTTGTTGTTTAGACAACTAAATTTGCTTCCGCTTGATGTAATGATGGGTCTGTGACCTCTGATTGTGATATTTGCTATCTTTCTCATATATGAGTTGAACTATGATCTCTTGTGTCGTAGAGTCTGTGATGTGCCAGTTGTTCCGCAGTCTTGGTCTCTTTGCTATACGTGAAAGCGATGTCTGAGCTTATGGCATGATCGAGGTGTTGTGTGCCGATGATCCATTCCGAACACACCTGCCAATGAGTTTTGGCCTGGGATTGGTAAACCCAGTAACCCTCGATTGTGTAGCATGACCGGTTACACAACGTTTCACTGTATAGTTCTGGGGTCGGGGCGCTACAAGCAGCACCGAAGGGGTCAGTACTAGTAGAAGTACTGGCAAGTAATACTCACAATATATCAAAGCTGGAATTCCGGGGAAGAGGGTTAGCGATTGAGGCGGCGGCAAGCAGCACTAACAACTTATAGAGACATGCTACAACTTTCGTCTAAAGAGACAAGGTAAGAGAGTGCATAAGAAAAACCAACTATACTACTCACCACATCAAAAACCCGCCCAAGTATTACTCCCTCGATCAACCACCCGCGAGGAAGCAATCAGGGCAACTCACACGGTGGACAAGTTTTGTGGGTTATTATTCAAGTGATCTATCTTACTAGTCAAGTTATAACCATTAGGTGCAAGTTGTCTATGATCTTTTTAGCCAGCGCATTTCACCAAGTCGTCCATAACCGCGGACACGGCTTTTCGAAAAGATTTCACCCTGCAGGGATGCACCAATGAACCCACACGCATCGAAACACTCGCTTAGAGGTGTACCGGTGGAGCGTTCGACGCAATACTTCCCTTCTCTACAAACAAGTCCAGGGAGCCACCTAGCTAGGTCTGATCCACCTTGAGAGTCCGGCCGAAGCTTCGAGGTGGGCCTAACCGTTGCGTGAACAGCTTCAGGAGGGAACACTCATACGATTGCCCCTCCTTCCACATGCGATTAACGCACGGTCCGCAACCCTACCGTAAGTAACCACGTATCCATCATCATCTTACCTGCTCATCATCATCACCGTTGTACGTGCGCAAATGGAAAACACCCGAACTACTTGTGGCACCTGGACAGGTTTGAGGATCCGATAATAGATTGCGGGGAGGCCCATAGAACTCCCACATATGGTTAGTGCACTCAGTCTTGGATCAGCGGAAAAGAACTCGGGTCCTAGGCGACACTAGCAGAACAAAACGCCACGATTGGCCTTCCGCCGGTGTCTTATCTTTATTATGTTATTCCCATCGCAACAGAAAGTAAAGAATACCATTTTAGTTGAGCCTAGCTATCGTGTTAAGAACAAGACTAGATAAGAAGATAACAGGACTCCAGTAAAGCACCTAAGCATGCACTACGACTCGCAAGGCTAACAAGGTAAACAAACAACAGGGTAATAGGATGTGGGGGTGTGGCTATATCATGGCTGCCAGGTAAACATGCAAATAGGATCGGGACACAAGCATCGTAACATAAGGCTAGCAAGGAACAAAAGATAGGTGGAGTAAGAGACAGAAGACAAGCAAAGATAGCAACGGAGTATCACTTTCCTGCAATCCGGTAGAGGTAGCAGAACCCGTCGTTGCTCACATCAACTCATCGTCCTATTCCCGAAGAAGCAACGAACACTGGGCAATGGAAAAGATGCATTTTACTACTACGGCAAAAGAAGCGGCATGTTGATGGCATGAATGCATGACAAATTAAATGTGATCCAATTTTTATTCCCTAACACATGGTAAATCATTTTAAATGGGATCGGTGTATAATATAGATGCACCGGACAAACCCCATAATTTAGTTGATTTAATGCGACTAAATGGATAAAGGTGCGAGGTTAATTAATGATGCATGATTTTATAAGATACGCATATATGGTATAGGGTTAGGGTTGGGGTCACACATCGGAACGAGGAAACTTCGGATTCGAAAGCCACCGTCTTCGGATCGGAGAGGAAGTAGTCGAAGTAGTCGTTGTAGTTGAAGTAGTCGAAGTAGTCGAAGTAGCCATTCCGTCCGAAGTCGAAGTAGTCGAGATAGTCGTTCCGTAGTCGACGTCGTGGAAGTAGTCGTACTCGGGTCGTCGTCGTAGCGGACCTTGGCGTTCCGGGCTTCGGGGTCGACGGGGTTCACGGTGGTCGGGGTTCGGGCACCGGTCTTTTCGGACACGCACGAAGGCGGACGGCACAAACGGACTCGAAGCGGAGAACTTGGCGGGTTCCGGTCGGGGTAGATCTTGTCGTATCCGTCTTCGGTCATCGGGTCGGAGAACTCGGATTCACGACGGGAACGTCGGGGGAACACGACACGGAGGCGTCGGGGATGCACAACGGAAAACGGAGATCGGGAAACTTCAGGAACACGTCGGGGAAGGCACCGGGCACAACACGAGACGGACACGAACACAGAAACGGCCGCGGGGCGCACGGGAACTCGCAGAGCAGCAGCCACGGGCACAGCAGCGGGATCACGGGCCGGGCAGCGGCAACGCACGAAGATAGCAACGGGGACAGGAAGCAGCAGCGAGCTCGGGCTGGGGAGAACTCAAGGCCGGGAAAGGAGGAGGACGACCAGCCGGAGCGCGGCCGGCGCAGAGGAGGAGCCGAGGCAGGGCCACGACGGAGGACTGGCCGGGGGCAGAGCAGAGGAAGGGGAGGCGCGCGGGTGCGGGCGTGCTGGCCGTGGGCGCGGCCGACACGGGCCGACGACGGGCAGAGGCACGTGGGAGGCGTCCATGGCGGGGAGAGGCTGGAGCGGCGGCCGACGGCGATGAAGGAGCGGCCGCGCCTGGCGGCGGTCGGCCAAGGAAGGCAAGGAGGGAGCCGGGTCGGGCGAGAGGGGAGAAGGACGGCGGAGCAGGGAGAGGAGGGAGGTGGGAGCAGGCGTGGCA
>QRDG01000510.1:0-62029 GCA_012064385.1 Puccinellia tenuiflora
ATCACATGCTGGTCAATACACGGGAGAAAAGGACAGCGTGGTTGGACGAGCACGAGGGTTCATCCGATGCCAAGGGAGAGAAGCGAAGCTGGGATATGTTATGGAAAGTTAAAGTACCAGCTAAGATACGAGTGTTCCTGTGGAGACTTGCAAGACAATCGATACCAACAGCGGATGTGCTTCATCATCGACATATGGCGACGCAGAGCTCGTGTGCGATCTGCGGGGCACCTGACTCCTGGAGACACTCTCTCCTAGAGTGCAATATGGCGAGATGTGTGTGGGCTCTTGAGGCTGAGGACATAATTGACCTAGTTGCTAATATTCAAGAGCCACATGCGAGGGGATGGCTAGCTGCGGTGTGCCAGGCACTACCGCATGAGGAATTGACCAGAGTAGTTGTTACACTTTGGGCGTTGTGGCATGCGAGGCGAAAGGCGATTCACGAAGGTATCTTTCAGAGTCCTCTCTCGACACACTGTTTCGTGGACAGGTTTCTGGCAGACCTCGAGCTCACAGAACCTACCCCGCGACAAGAACAAGTGCGACTAGCGGCGGGTCCGAGATGGATTCCACCACCAGCTGGGAAGTCAAAGATCAACGTTGATGCTGCGACATCGAAGAATTCTCCGATTTCATCGATTGCAGCAGTTGTCCGTGGGCATGATGGGGTGTTCATGGGTGCATCGTCTGTGGTGCTGCATGGCGTCACCAATCCCGAGGTGCTAGAAGCCCTTGCATGCAGGGAGGGTTTAGCACTAGCAGAGGACATGTACATGCAGCAGTTTCGCCTTGCAAGCGACTGCAGCAATGTAATCAGAAGCCTGTCGGAAGCAGGGTACAGCAGCTACGGCCATATTGTCAGAGAAATCAAGGCTCGAGCTACAAATTTTGCTGGAGTGGAATTTGTTCACGAGGGAAGGAAAGCAAACGTTGATGCACATGGCTTGGCGAGGAGCTCGCTAGTTCTGGCAGTAGGTAGACATGTCTGGCTTCAGTCTCCACCTGATGGTGTTTGTTTGATGTATAACTCTGAATAATAAAGGTAGGAGGTGATTCTCAAAAAAAAAAAAAACAACAACAATCTCGCTCTTTCCATGCTAAAAAAAACAAAAACGAGCTAATAAATAATAGTGATCTCGAAGCAGCTAGCTAACCAAGAAACAAAATTGATGTGGGAAGCTGTGAGTGATTATAACGTGAACAGACGTGACCTGCGATAGTCTGGTTAATTAATTGCTAAGTTATAATTTTACTTAGGAGTATTTCAGTAGACAATATATATACTTATGTAAGAAGGGGTACATACATTCCGCTAGACTTCTTGTCTTGGAGTAGGTATGTACGTACGTAGCCATGTTCGGTTGCTCCGGTGTCTTGGACAGCGACTCAACGATTAATTTCCATGTACATATCGATCATATATACACGTCGACGTCGTGAGGAAGCAACGACCTATACATACGTTCCAGCTCCCGGCGGCGGTAATCCAAGGCATCAGACAGCGATGTTTGGTTTTGTGCAGGTGGGTAGTGACGTGCGTTCTCGTGACACTTCTGGGCCGAGAGCAATGAGACAAGGACTTATTTTGTCTTGGCCAGTCGAGCCTACGTATGTACTGTACTCGTACACACGTACACGCGGGCGATGGCATGGCTCAACGACCCTAGCTAGCATCATGAATTTTGATGTTCCGCAGACGTGTTCAGCGGCCGGCCAGTCTGCCACCCGTATTAACCATTTTGGATTGGATTCACGTGCGAGAAGAAACACGCACAATTTTGGATGTGCGGTTCTTTTCCCTTTTGCGTACACCATGAACAACGAGCGAACATGTTAGGGTTGTCTAAGAGCATAAAAAACGATACTTCAAAAAAGGTTGAGGTACCCCTAAAACGAGTTTTAGGGTTTCAACGCGGTATGATAGAAACAGAAACTGGGATATGCTCATACTGAAAACTAGAAGTATACCCCGCGCGTTGCAGCGGGAATCCCTTTAGAACTATATTGCGTAAATAAAAGGGTATGAAGAGTATGATACAATAATTTGTCTAAAAGAACATGCAAAATTTAATTTGTCATAGTCGAGATACTAAATTTATTTGACACGAAATATGTGTATTAAAAATTATTAGCATGGACAACTAAATGATTAAAAAGATGGATGATGTAGAGTTTGCATGTATTTATTAATAAATATTACTAAAGATGACATGGATAATTGATTGGCTAAGAGGATAGATGAGGTGGATAGCTTGCATGTTGAGATAGAAAATAATAAATGCATGTTAGTGGGGTTTTGCTTTATAAGAGGTATAGATTTTAAAACACAACTTGGCGCTAGATTGCTAAGCCAAAAGTTTGTGATTCATGGTGGCAAACATCGGAGTAGAGATCAACAACAGTTCATACAAGCAGAACAGGGTTCAACAAAGCCTAAATATAACGCTAAACTAACCACAAGCCGCCAGCGGGCCTTCTGCCGCAGCGGTACTCTTTGCGAGAGTCGAGCTGGAGGAGGCGCTAGCGCTGCCGCTCCTCATCCCACACCCACTTGCGCTCGACGTCCTGTCGAAGGACGCGCTCCAGCTGGTACGCGTTCAACGCCTCCAGCAGCCGGGTGTTCCCACGTCGCCGCTTCTCGGCGCAACGCTCGGAGCGCACGAATTTGGTGCAAACGAGCACCATCATCTCGTCATCGTCAACGATCCCGGTGAGCTCCTCGGCATCATCATCGATGGAGAACGACTTGGGGGGAGGAGTACGTACAGGAGGAGTCCGTTGGGAAGGCCGGCAGTGCGTGCGACGATGGGCCACGCGCGACAGCCAACGGGACCCCGCCTCCGAATCGTAGCGTCGTGGCGGTAGGGAATGCGACCTGGGGGGTACAACCCGTACCATTTTGTAAAACTGAGACGACCATGCTTGCGGGCCCCCTCCGAGCAGCGGAGACGCACGACCACGGTCGCGCCTATCGAGGTTGCCACGACCGTGCCCAGAAGTTGTAGCCATGGATCTGTCGCGCAGAAGGGATTGGGGCGGTGGATGGCATGGATTTGGTCGCCGGAGTTGGACGGGAGCTGGGTCGAAGATGCGATTTCGTGGCGGTGGGGATTTGGGGGGCCTAACCTTAAATCGCCTGCAAACCCCAAGATATAGTGGGATAGCGGGGCGATTTAGTGGTACCCGAATCCTTATTTGGGTTCCGAACCGATATGCGGTGCTTGTTCGGGCCATCAAAATGGCCGAAAACCGCATGTCATCCAGAATTTTTGTCATGGATCGTGGGTTATACAGGATCTGCTAGAGATGCTCTAATTGTGTCGTACCAAACTAGCAACCCATTTTGTGAGTTGTATTCCAATGTAATTAACAAGAAAAATAAAACTCTTATTCGTCCCCCTGCATGCATGTCTGGGTGGTAGGGAAGAGGAAACCTCCGACGTACGGTACCCCGAAGTTGCGTCACTGACATGTGAACCCCGCCGTTTGTCATAGGATTTTTTTCGGGGTCCGGTGGGGTCTCGGTACGGTAGAGGTAGTGTAATATGGGTGGTTACTTCATTTCTTAGTCATGACCCGATGAAAGTCATGTAGTATATTTTAGAAGGTGGTCTGATATTGTGGTAGAGATATGAGTTGATTGAAACTAATGTCCAGTATGTAATATTTTGGATGGTGGTACGTATTAAACCATCATCCGATGATGAAATTGAGATGTGTTGGTTAACTCGTGCTGCATGTAAGTGTTAATTTACGTGGTAAACGGGTATCTCAGATCGATTCACAAGATATGTTGGAGGAAGATGAGCATGACACCTAGAGGTCTTTCTGTTTTCTTCGAGACGAGGGAGAGAGATGATTGGGATAGCAGATGAATATGAAATGCGAACCTGTCTAGTCGGTGAGATAATGGGTATTTATTTCCGAACGAGATACGTATTTTTCTCGGTGCATCAAACATTTCTAGATTTCGATTTAGACAGGAATTTAATAGCTCAGGGTGCGAACGACAGACAGTTTGACTTCAAGATTCACATCTACTACAAAGTTGTTCAAAATCGCCTTTTTTCCATCTTCGCTACCAACGTGCGCGTCACCTGATATTTCACCTCAAACGTGGTTGCGCGGCGTGGCGGACCAGAAGCCTGATGAGCTCTGCGTTCCTGCCATGGCCCGTACGTAGCACAGCAGGTTCGGCTGATTCGATTCCCCGAGCGTGCACACTGCACGGCAAGCGAACGTGCAGCCGAAACACCACTGTCTGCGTGGTCTGGAGGCCCGTCGCCCGGTAGCTTCCAGAATTCCTCTTTCGCAGGCAGCCCATATAAAATGAGTAGCAGCAGGATCTGCAGGGTACAGGTGGCGCCACGCGACTGGCTGGAGCCGCGTCACTAGGTGCTGATGAAGGCGGCTATGCGCCGGAAAGATTCCTCGCATCCCGATCCGCGCAAAGCGTTCCCTCCAAAAGCAGCGGCTGTCCTCCTCGCTGCGCGTGGGGCCAAGGCCGGAAGCGGCCCCACGTCTCAGCGTCACGTACCGTTGGAGCGCACACGCGGCAGCACGGCGCGGCGCCCCATGACGTGGCCTCCGCTCCTCCGGGGGTCAAGCAAGGCATCTACCGGTTAATCAATTAATTAATCCATCCGCACATCTCATCCGTCGCATCCGCACGAAAGCAGCCGCCACCCATCACGATCCCTCTCCTGCCCGCTGACGCGGGTGCCCCACCGGACGCGCGGGCCCACCTGCAGCGACACGAGATTCCCACGGGAGCGTGGGCCTCCTATTTAACCGGACATTAAACTAGTGGTACGATTCCCTCGACGTCCCGATCGAATCGGAAATAAGATAGGAAAATAGTTTACCCCATAAAGAAAAGTGAGAAACAAAGGCAAAAGCTCCCCGTCCTTTGCCTTGCCTTCCCTGCTTTCGAATCCGCACCACTGCACCCACCTATCCCCCCTCTTCTCCCTGTCACTCTCCCCCCGCCGCCTTCTAGGGTTAAGGTTCCATGCGATCTCGCCGCCGCGGCGGACGGAAACCCTAGCAGGAGCGTCTCCCTCCCTCTCCGTTCGAATCTCGGGCGGTCGCGCCACCAATGGGCAAGGGCGGGCAGGACGAGGCCGGATCCGGCGCCCCCGACGCGCCGGTGTTCCCGGCGTGGGCGCGCACCCCGACCGAGTGCCTGGCGGAGCTCGGCGTCTCGGCGGACCGCGGCCTCAGCTCCGAGGAGGCGTCCTCCCGGCTGCTCACCCACGGGCCCAACGAGCTGGAGCGCCACGCGCCGCCATCCGTCTGGAAGCTTGTCCTCGAGCAGTTCAACGACACGCTCGTCCGCATCCTCCTCGCCGCCGCCGTCGTCTCCTTCGTCCTCGCGCTCTACGACGGCGCCGAGGGCGGCGAGGTCCGCGCCACCGCCTTCGTCGAGCCGCTCGTCATCTTCCTCATCCTCATCGTCAACGCCGTCGTCGGGGTCTGGCAGGAGAGCAACGCCGAGAAGGCGCTCGAGGCGCTCAAGGAGATCCAGTCCGAGCACGCCACCGTCAAGCGCGACGGCCGCTGGTCGCACGGCCTCCCCGCGCGCGACCTCGTCGTCGGGGACATCGTCGAGCTCCGCGTCGGCGACAAGGTCCCCGCCGACATGCGCGTGCTCCAGCTCATCAGCTCCACCCTGCGCGTCGAGCAGGGCTCCCTCACCGGCGAGACCTCCTCGGTCAACAAGACCAGCCACAGGATCCAGATGGAGGACACGGACATCCAGGGGAAGGAGTGCATGGTCTTTGCTGGCACCACCATCGTCAACGGCAGCGCCGTCTGCCTCGTCACCGGAACTGGCATGGCCACCGAGATTGGCAAGATCCATTCGCAGATCCAGGAGGCCGCGCAGGAGGAGGACGACACGCCGCTCAAGAAGAAGCTCAATGAGTTTGGTGAGGCGCTCACCGCCATAATCGGAGTTATCTGTATCTTGGTTTGGCTCATCAACGTCAAGTATTTCCTCACCTGGGAGTATGTGGATGGCTGGCCGACCAATTTCAAGTTCTCCTTCGAGAAGTGCACCTATTACTTTGAGATTGCAGTGGCACTGGCTGTTGCTGCCATTCCTGAGGGCCTGCCTGCAGTGATCACCACATGCTTGGCGCTAGGCACACGGAAGATGGCTCAGAAGAACGCTCTTGTGAGGAAGTTACCAAGTGTCGAGACATTAGGTTGCACAACAGTGATTTGCTCTGATAAGACGGGAACGTTGACCACCAACCAGATGTCAGCGGTGAGGCTTGTAGCAATTGGGAGGTGGCCTGATACTCTTAGGAACTATAAGGTTGATGGAACCACTTATGATCCAAGTGATGGGAAGATACAAGACTGGCCAAGCTTGAGCATGGATGATAATCTCCAGATGATTGCAAAGATAGCTGCACTCTGCAATGATGCAAGTATTGCGCACTCCGAGCATCAGTATGTTGCTACTGGGATGCCCACAGAGGCGGCGCTGAAGGTATGCTTTGTTATTGCACTGAGATATACAGTTGCTCCTGTTAATGGATTTTATACCCCTTTGGAAGGGTTTTAAGATGACATTGCTTCTGTTTCATTCATCTTGACAAACATTAGTCTAGTGGAAACTAATGTAAAATCTGCAATATATTAGCAGTAGTGTGTATAACAGTCAAGAAAGACGATGAACAAATGGGTGATTCAGTTGGTACTTCTTTATTATGTATGCTCAAGGACAATTCATTTTGAAGAACCTTCGCCTAATTTCGTTCATTATTAATTACTCCCTCCGTTCCACAATGTAAGCCTTTTTAGCATTTCTCTTTCCATCCGTATCTAGACATGTTTTAGTGCAAGATTCATTTGAACCTTACACTAAAACATGTCTAGATACGGATGGAAAGAGAAATGATAAAAAGGCTTACATTATGGAACGGAGGTAGTAACTTATTAAGTAGTGTGACTATTTTAACTGTTTGGTGATTGTGTTATGCATGTGCCAGGTCTTGGTCGAGAAAATGGGGCTGCCTGGTGGATATACTCCATCTCTGGATTCATCTGATTTGCTAAGTATGTTGACTTATTTGCACAGTCAGTAAAATCTGAGTGCATCATTAAATTTTATGTATGGAAAGCATCTGACATAATTGTCACATCTTTATTGTTGAAGGGTGCTGCCAATGGTGGAACAATGATGCTAAAAGAGTAGGGACTCTGGAATTTGATCGTACTAGAAAATCAATGGGAGTTATTGTGAAAAAAACAGACTCCGGAAAGAATTTGCTGCTTGTGAAGGTATTTAAGTCATTCATATCATCTAGTTCTGTTGCAAATTAGCATATGTCCTCTTTCACATCTCAAGCGGTCTAGTGTGCATCTATAATCCGTTTCTGGAGTTTGATTTAGTCATGTTTTGTTGTTCATTCTCATAATGCTGGAAATAACAAGCATGTACTGTCATGGTGCGACCACCATGCCATTCTTGCACCCTACATTTCTCCTGAAACTAGGGTAACATCTTTGCCATATCATCAAATTTCTTTATCTATTTTTAACAAGAATCTTGTATGAGTGCATATTTACCGTTTCTTCCGTGCATATTTACTCAGCTACCACGAGGCGTTGTATTTCTTATTGGCTTCTGTAATAGCAAGTATCATGTTATATTGTTGCTTGCGATGTTTTTAGTCATGTAATTTTCTGTCCGGCGAATATTCATGGTAAAAGTGTACTCTTGCAGGGAGCAGTAGAAAATTTGCTAGAGAGAAGTGCCTATATTCAGTTGCTTGATGGATCTGTTGTGCTCTTGGATGAGGGTGCCAAGGCACTCATATTGTCAACACTTAGTGAAATGTCTGGCAGTGCATTGCGCTGCTTGGGCTTTGCATATAAGGAGGATTTGGCGGAATTTGCAACATATGATGGGGACGAGCATGCTGCTCATAAGTATCTGCTTGACCCTGCATACTACTCTTCAATAGAGAGTAATCTGATATTCTGTGGTTTGTTGGTCTAAGGGTGAGTCTTTCCGCACTTAATATGGAAATTCTGTAAATAATATAATATCTGCGGTTCTAAGTTTACAAATGCATGTACCTTATAACACTATTGTCCACAGGATCCTCCACGAGAAGAAGTCCACCAAGCAATTGAAGATTGCAGAGCTGCCGGAATACGTGTTATGGTGATAACAGGTGATAACAAAGAAACAGCAGAGGCAATATGCCGTGAGATTGGGGTTTTTAGTCCCAGTGAAAACATTAGCTCGAAGAGCTTCGCCGGGAAGGAATTCATGGCTCTTCCTGATAGGAAGAAGGTGTTGAGGCAAACAGGTGGCCTCCTCTTCTCTAGGGCAGAGCCGAAACATAAGCAGGAAATTGTTAGGTTGCTCAAAGAAGATGGTGAAGTTGTTGCAATGACTGGTGATGGTGTAAATGATGCACCGGCTCTGAAATTAGCTGATATTGGAATTGCGATGGGCATCACAGGGACTGAGGTCTGCCTTCTTGCTCTATTTTCAAACTGTTAGTTCTTTTTAGTTATATCATTAGCTCACTTCTATAGAACAATGTTGCACTGTTAGTCATCTAATTTTGTTACGATACTTAAGTGCTTTGTACTTGCAATTATTATTATTCAGCATTTAATGCAGCCGTTTTATGTAATGTTGCTGCACCCTCACAATGTTCTGTTGCCCATCACCCCTGTAGGACTACTTTCCTCTGAATATTTGATGCTAACACTTATTAAGATCCACAAAGTATGTCTGAGATGATGAATGTGCACATGATTGCATTTCCTTTACTATTCGCTCTCGATGGTTATTCCTAAAGCTCTGTTAATCACTCCCTTTGAAATATGTGGCTTATTAATGGTCGACCAAAGGATGCATCTATGTTTGGTGGCATGTGCTGTGGATAAGATCTTCAAATAATAAGTACAATATAGTTCTGCAAAACCTGTTCCCCCTTTTTTGCTTGAACAGAATCTTGGCACATGCATGTGGACATGTGCATCGGCAAAATAATAGTAAATACAATATAGTTCTGCAAAACCTGTTCCCCCTTGCCTGAACAGAATCTTGGCACACCTTTATGTTTCTCAGTTCCTTAAAATATGTTTTTGTTGGCTGTTCCGACACGTGCAGAGTGGACTTGTGACCTTGTTTCTTTTCCCTGATGATGTTTTGTTAGGTTGCAAAAGAAGCTTCAGATATGGTGCTTGCAGATGATAACTTCAGTACAATAGTCTCAGCTGTTGGTGAAGGAAGGTCTATTTACAACAACATGAAGGCTTTTATAAGGTACATATTTTTGTCAGCTATGACTTAACCTTTTCTTTTCCTTATTGTTTGACAATAATTATGATTTATGTGGCATTGCAGGTATATGATCTCTTCAAACATTGGAGAAGTTGCCTCCATATTCCTAACATCAGCTTTAGGTATACCAGAAGGCCTCATTCCTGTACAACTTCTGTGGGTAAATCTTGTTACCGATGGCCCTCCTGCAACTGCTTTGGGATTCAACCCACCAGATAAAGATATTATGAAGAAACCTCCCAGAAGAAGTGATGATTCCTTGATCACTCCTTGGATCCTGTTTCGGTACATGGTATGTTTTCTTGTGGATAATGTGTTTCCCCTTGTATGCTCTTCTTAATCCAATGTCTTTGAAGCTCTTGCGATCAGTTAATTTAGTGTACTTCATGTAGCTTTTCAGCAATCAAGGTATGTACACACTTTTGAACAACCTATAAAGAGTCAGCACTTTCGTGACAAGCATTCTGTTGGCCTATGGTATCATTGAATCTAAGATCATCAACCTGACTATACAAATACACTTTGTATCTCCAGAAATAAAATGATTCTTTCCAGTATAGAATTTACTGGCCATTTGGGCACGTTATTATTCGCCTTTTTAGATGATTATAATGCTCACCACCACGATAAACTAAAATTGTTCTTAGTTGAAGAATTCCCAAATTTCTAGTTTCAGTTTCAGTGATAACATTTGAAATTCCGTCAGTAATTGGTAGTGCCTGCAATGGTTGGTCTACTCATACCACTGAAGTAGGAACACATGGGCACGGAATATTAATGCCTCCTAGTAGGCTAATTAATGCACTTTTACTTCCATATACTTGAAACTTATGAACATCATATCTGTAGGTCATTGGGCTGTATGTTGGGATTGCAACGGTGGGAATCTTCATCATCTGGTACACTCATGGCTCTTTCATGGGAATTGATCTGGCTAGTGATGGTCACACTCTTGTGTCATACTCTCAGCTCTCAAATTGGGGTCAATGTCCCTCATGGGAGGGTTTCAATGTGTCATCATTCACAGCTGGAGCACGGACATTTGACTTCGACGCAAACCCATGCGATTATTTCCAGGGTGGCAAAATAAAAGCGACAACCCTCTCCCTGTCTGTCTTGGTGTCCATTGAGATGTTCAACTCGCTGAATGCCCTGTCTGAGGATGGTAGCCTTCTGAGCATGCCTCCATGGGTTAACCCCTGGCTTCTTCTGGCAATGTCGGTGTCGTTTGGGCTTCATTTTCTGATCCTTTACGTGCCTTTCCTTACCCAAATCTTCGGTATTGTGCCCCTCAGTTTCAACGAATGGCTTTTGGTGATAGCAGTTGCCTTCCCAGTGGTGCTCATTGACGAGGTTCTTAAGTTTATGGGGCGGTGCTTGACAGCTCGTGCCAGGAAACAATTAGGAAAGCGGAAGGAAGAGTAGAGATGCTAGTCATCAGTATTAGATTTCAGGTTGCCACGGGGTAATTAGACGTCTGGTGAGACCCCATTATTTTGTCTCTTGAGTTTCAAGGACTCTGCTCTTTGTTGAGAAAAAGGAACATGCAAGAAGTTAGGGTACTCTATAGAACTCATAATCAGGCTGCAAGTTCAACAGACTGCATTTATTCATCTGTAACAAAATTTGGTGTTATGAATGTGCTGGAGACAAGGCATGTTTTGTTACCAATTATTGCAGCAGTCTTGAAATTGTCATTCTTCTCTGAATGCAATGTCATATGACGCCTCCTGTTTTGTGTATGTTTTTTGTGTGTGTTGGCCTTGTTCAGATAACGGTTTTTGTTTATATTAGCGGCTGTACCTGTTCCATCCACAGGGAAATCCGTTCTTTTTGTGCAATCAGGATTAACTTTTAATGCTTATTGGTGTGATACATTAGAATTTTGTACACGGAAATTATATAAAGCTCACGTTCGCTCCTTTGTCTTGGAGTCCGACCCAATCCTGGCCAAAGAGCGGCTCCTCTTATCCACTACTGTTCGTCAGGTTTATTCTCAGGTTCTTCACTTCCATCTCTCGTGCTCCCTCGTGACCAGAACCTAGCACCGCTGGGCTACCCACGTCACTAGGTCACGGTCAGGTTATTAGGACACTTTGGTTGGGGCACTTTTCAAATTGCCTCAATAGTTTACCTATTTGGGGCACTTTGAATAAAATGCCTCAAATTCATATAGAAATTGAGGCACTTTTTAAAAGTGCCCCAATAGGTATAAGCTATGGAGGCACTTTTCAAAAGTGCCCCAATAGGTGTATACCTATAGAGGCACTTTTCAAAAGTGCCCCAATAGATGTATACCTATAGTGACACTTTTCAAAAGTGCCCCAATAGGTGTATACCTATAGTGGCACTTCTTCAAAGTGCCCCAATATACCTATTGGGGCACCTTTTCCAAGTGCCCCAATAGATCATAGCACTACGTGAATATACGCATCCGTTAATATTTCAATTTGGATTTAATAGCTTCCTTGTACATTGAGTTACCTATGCTATTTAAGGTGCACACAACTACACACGGTAACCTAACCTATGCTATTTCATGAACGGATCTCACACTGGCATGTTGGAGTTTGTAGCAGAAGAAGGCACGATCCTCATGCCCGACTGGGTATGTGCAATAAGTGATTTTTTTTAGTCCTCATCCTCATTCCTTCAGATTTTTTCAAATTTATTACCTATATATTGATTGCCTATATGTTTATGTGCTCAAGCACTACTTTTTGAAGAATACGATCTGTCTACAAATGCGGAATTTATATATTACGGCTCATTAAAGAGTTATAGTTTCATATATCTAGTGTGAGCATGCCATAGGAAAAATATTAGAAGGAATATGTGTACATAGGATTAGTTAGCATATTGTAAGAGCTGGATTGTAAGCTATGTACTTCAAATAGCTTTCATGTATGGGATGATGATTTTACAAAAAATATGAATTGGTTTTTAATGCAATGCATTTATATTGTGAGAATTGTATATTCCGTCTCTAGAAAAAATAGTACTATCCATTGAAGCGATTAAAACATCCAGTAAATAAATAATAAATAATATTTATTTTGTAATAGATGAAATCTCTAGAGAACGTCATCAAGAAACTGAATGTTGTATCTATCCAGCAAAAAACAACAATGATTTTATTTGGAAAATCATTTTGAAGAAGTTTAGTTTTAGTCTCAAAACTTTAATTTATTTCATCAAACGTAATGTCTTTAATAAAATCATAAATAGTTTTTTTAAGTACTTGATATATTTTCCTCAATTTGAATTAGCCATATCTTCCACTTTTATTTAATTAAAAAATTCCAGTATATATTTAGATGGTTGTATTTAAGTAGTAAAAATGCAATAAAAATCATATTTACACTCGATAGATTATTAGCTACTTAAAAGTTATATTTATTTATTTTAGCTGGTTAAAAGATTTACTGAATTCTTGAAATTCTTATTATATTTATTAATTGATTTGGATAAAGGATAAAAGAAAAAGAAAATGGTGGTAAATCCAGGACAAACTAATGAGCTGTAGCCCATGCGGCCATGTGTCACAGCCAGTTGGGCCTGGCCGTGTAAGTCAAAGGCCAAATCGGCCCGACCCGGCGACTCCCACTCATCTGTCATCTCTCACTTCTCGCACTCACGACTCACGAGCACCATCTCCTCATTCCTCTTCTCCTCTTCCGCGCGGGGCCGCCGCCGCCGCCACCTCTGCTCCGGCCGTCTCCGGCCACGTCTGTAGCCGTGTAGCCCTGCTACTGCTCCGCCGCCTCCTTCTCCACTGATTCCCCAACAGGATTCGCCCTCTGCGTGCTCCAATCGAGCTCCCCCGCGGAACCCTAACCCTAGCCGCCATGGCCTAGGTCTTCAGCGCTGCTCTACGGGCTCCCGCGTCTCCTGCTGCGCCTCCTTGTCGACGACGGTTGTCGCGTTGATCCCC
Source organism: Puccinellia tenuiflora (assembly GCA_012064385.1). Taxonomy (NCBI): domain Eukaryota; kingdom Viridiplantae; phylum Streptophyta; class Magnoliopsida; order Poales; family Poaceae; genus Puccinellia; species Puccinellia tenuiflora. The sequence continues at coordinate 13,257 of QRDG01000510.1, forward strand.
TGCTTGAGTACGCCGTCTCGGTGTACTGCTTCGTGTCGACAACGACTCCCCCACCTCGAGCCTCGGCTCGACCTCCTGCCTTACCACGCCGCCATGGTCTCTCTACTGGTCAAGTTGTGTTGGTGGTGTTGCTGCTATACACGTCGCCCTCGACCTCCTCTGCTCCGACTCCGACGCGGGCGTGGTGGTAGCGCTGCTGCTGCTACGACTCCGACGCTGGCGGGACGGCAGTACAGCGACTGCAACCCTGGTGTCGCCTCCTTTGTCTACTACCTCACCATCACCTCCTCCGAGCTCTACCTCAGCTACTACTCATCAAGGTGAGTTCCTCTGCTGTGACCGGCCATTGAGCCGATGAATTTGTTGGTCTGTGGTGCTCATCTGATGTTCCAGTTCATCCTGGTGATGAAATGGTGTGTGTGATGGTGCTGTGCTCCTCACTATCGATTTTGTTAACTGGATGCTCCATTTTGGTCAGTTGACACTTGACACTGGTGGCTAACTCTGCCAATTTGGTTCAGTGCTCATGGACGGATTTATATGTCTTATCTGCATATGATCATGTGCTTGATGGATTAGCTTTGATTACTGGATGATATACTTAAGTTTTACTTGCTGTCTAAATTTACTTGTGTTATTTTAGGGGATTTGATGGCTCCTGGACAGAATCAAGTTGCTGTCCAGTGACATATGCTTTGTGATTTTTATACGCATTCCTGGTGCTTTTGTTGTGCTGAAGGGATCTAAATATGCCTTTCTGGACAGAGCACAGCTGCTGTCCAAATCTGCAATTCCTACTCCTCTCCCCTTATCTAAATTTTTAGTGCATTTTATAGTCATGTTTTAGTGTGTCTTTAAATTTGGATTTTTAAATCTCTGAAGTATAGTCAAGCTTCCTTGACACGCTGGTGCTACGGGTGTGCCCCGGCGCAGGTGGATGCGCTGCTGCTGTGGTGCTCCCTGTGCCGCCGTCGCCGTGTTGCTTGTCGGGTGTCGTCCTCGTGGTAGCGTGGGCACTGCCTCACCATGCCACGGTGTTTGTGACCATGCGTCATGTTTGCTGCCCTTTGTGACCGGCTATCGTGCCGATGGATTGGTTGGTCTGGGTGGTTGTGCTGCTGCTCCAGTTCATCCCGGTGATGAACTGATGTGTGTGGTACTGTGATTCACTCATCCAAGCATCTGTGATAATTTTGTTGTCTTAATTCTGACGACACTGAATATATATTACACTGTTAACTGAAGAAATTTATAGCATCAGATTGAAAAAAATCATGGTCCCTTGATATTAGATGTTTCGCATTTTCTAGCGGGTGTGAGGGTTTTGCTTGGTTGTCAGAGCTTCTGCTGGGAGAGTAGCCGGCGTATCATGTAGAAGTAAGTTCGTTGAGGGTTGTGCGGAGCGGTGTCGAGGGTGACTGATATTCATCTCTGCTAAGCAGATGTGTGTGTTTTCGACGTGTGTGGGGGGGATTAGTCTAGAACCAATTACTCTTCCTTTAATTCCCTACCAGTAGGTAGATTCATGTTTCGTGTTCGTGTTCATGTAGTTGTTGAAACCAACCAAGCAACCAATGTGTAGGAGAACAATTCTCGGTTTGGCGTGTGCCTTTTATGTGTATCTATTTCAGCTAAACAAATCAACCACGGCGTCCTCATTAACTTGATTTTTTGTGTGTACAGGAGCTTTAGCAGGCCTGATCGAGCCTGACATTGTTTAGCATGATCCAATACACAAATCTTTGTGTATTCTTTTATGGATAAGTTGATTGCTTACTGTAGTGAAGATCTTCCTTAAATTCAGATGCAAACATGTGGGAACATGAGTATGAAAACTGACAGACCCGATTCTTCTATATAGATGGTACAGCTAAATGCATCTTCAGTTCCTGCTCTAAATTCACCAGGCTATTCAGTTGTAGCTGCATGTTTAGGTTAAGCCTCTCTTTATATCTGAAAGACTAAAACTATCCATGGTAAATAATCCTTCAGGTTTGATTAGTTTATTCGTCGCTTAGGCTCTTGCATTTTTAAGTGATAAATCTTCAGATGAAACTGACAACAACGGATTTATTTCATGTCAGGTTTGTAAAATTGTTTATAGAAGTAAAGTGTTATAAAATGTTAGGTGAAAATATTTATAGGTCTTTGATATTGGTTATAGGAGTTATACTTTCTTCACTATTAGGCTAAATTACGGATAGTTTGCTATTGCTCAATTATAATCTGTACGCTTCCCTAGCATACAGATAAGTCGAATCTAGTAGAGTTAAATGGTCATGCTTATGGTATGCTGTAGATAAGTCGAATCTAGGTGTTAATGAGATAAATGGACAACCCCATATTGCACTATGATATGCTTACCAGTACCCTATGTATCTCATATGGTTAACCCTAGCCGCCATGACACATGGCTTGGGTCACCGGCGCGGCTCCTGTGCCCCTCACCTCCGAATGCCTTCATTGGCGTCAGCGACTCCCTCTTCAAGCTCTGCTTGATCGCATCGTCTCGGTCTCCCCTTGGACCCCGCGCTGCTCGGCTGTGGCGATGTGGTCGGTACGGTGGTGATTTGGTGGTGGTACTGCTGACGGTGGTGTGCGGGGGTGTGCTACTGTAGCTAGACGAGTGTTTTGGCAATGGTGGTGACCTTTTGCTGCCCGGCTATGAGTAGTTCGTCTGCCTCTCCTATGATCACAGTTCTTCTGCTACTGTACGGTAATTCCTCTGCCCTACTGGAAGTAATTTCCATTCAGGTATTTACACAAACATTTGTTGGGCATTAAATGCAACACACCTATAATACTGACATGAACCAAGATGCACTTAGGCTCAACTTCATCGGCATTTATTCCATTCGATAACCTAAGTCATTATAAACTGATCGCGTACCCACTTCATCGGCATGGGCTGAAGAAAAACATTCTTTGATACTGAAGTTAGATAAGGTGATTCCTATTAACTAGCAATCATTTCCACGAAAATGAGCTTGCGTATTTGTTACTCACACTTATACATTGTGATCCATAGAGAGAGTATTCTAGTAGCACTACAAAGAACAAATGTTGTAGCTCATCCAGCAATAGTTTGCAATCCATAGTGATTGAAGAGGAGATAATTTCTTATTTTGCTTATGGATATGGATATGTACTTCCCTCCTTTCATTATGCATTCATGAGTAGGAGATATTGTAAGTTATTTTCATGTAGTTTCCCTCTGGTCTCTTAACTTTAGTCTCTCTCGTGATACAGAGAGTAATGATGGCACACAGACTTAGACGTTGTTATCTTATTATGTATACTTGTTCAATTTGTTTAACTTCATGATTACATGCCTACATTACACTGACTCACATCTGAATTAAAATCCAGTGAAGACCCTTCCTGTCATACAAGTACTAGTGCACCTGAAATCACAAATACCTACTTCTCATCTTAGTGAAGCCATAGGTTTAACCTGGATATATTTTCTTGCTGCACTTGACTGTTATTTGATGTGTTGTCAGTGCTCGAGACAACTTGGCTCTCAGGGAAGCACGAGCCTGCAGAGGACGATGGGAAAGGGAAGCCATGGCGACTCTGCAGGTGAAACCATGGGCACCATGTGCTATTGCATCGACGCTTTGCCCTTGGGATCCACCTGCATTTGCTTCACCACCTCTCTTCGGACATGTCTCCACTTCCTAGTCGTCCTTGTATGTTCAGCCGGTGCTCTTGCTGCTTCTAGTTGCTTCTTTGAAATCACATTCGATGTTGTTGTTCAATTACATTTGTTGACATTGTGATATAACTGCAAATGTATTCTTTGAAATCACATTTGATGTTGTTCAATTACAATTGTTGACATTGTGATATAACTGCAAATGTATGAGAATTATGTTTGTGCAAGCAATTTGTACGCCTCGATAGCTGATTATGTGTTTTGTGGCACTTTTACAAAGTGCCTCAATAGGCAATGACCTATTGGGGCACTTTGGAGAAGCGCCACTAATTGGTTTTGTGGCACTTTCCCAAAGTGCCTCAATAGGTAATGACCTATTGGGGCACTTTGTCAAAGTGCCACTAATTGGTTTTGAGGGCACTTTGATAAAGTGCCTCAATAGGTAATGACCTATTGGGGCACTTTGGAGAAGTGCCACAAAAGCTTTTAGTGGCACAAGCAAAGGTGGCACTTCATCAAAGTGCCACAATAGGTTATTAGTGGCACTTAGATCCCATTTAGTGGCACTTTGAAGTGCCTCTATATATCAGCCGTGTTGTAGTGCGTCTTCCATGATGGGCAGCTCCAGCTAATTTCCTTGGCGCACTGCCGTTGCAATGGAGCCCCTGTCACGATTATTACACGTGGCCCTGAGGGCTAAACGTTTCTACATCTGCCTGATTGGGCTCCATGCTTCTACCTATTTCCTGTCCATGCTTCCACATATTTGCCAATTTTTTATTGATTGATTTTCCTTGTTTTCCCCTCACAGGGGTTCTTCCTTTTGGGAGCGCTCTGATGGTTTGATGTAGAACATGTGGTCTAGCCTAACTTTTTTTTTTTTTTTTTTTTTTGCATATTAGGTCTACTCGTCGTGTGCAGATTGTTCATGCTCAGTCACGAGAGCCCACTCCATCGATGAATATCACGACAATTATCACCATAACATTAGTGTAGCTGCACAAGTGTCTAGGTAAGAGTTATTGTTAGGATTTGTATAGTTTTTCGGGTTATAATTATCACCGTAATATCAGTGTAGTTATCCAACTTGTTCAGCCTAATGAAAATGTATCTAGTGCCATCCTACTAGGTTTTAAATGATTAATGACAAGTGACTTATGTTTATCTATCTATCTATCTATCTATCTATCTATCTATCTATCTATCTATCTATCTATCTATCTATACTATAATATTGCAATAGGTGGTGATGATACGTCCCCTTTTTACCGTTTTACCCTCCCACAAAATCGCATAATACAACAAATCTGCCATCGTACCGGTTGATCTATTTTCTTCTCCCCACCAAGGAACGAGCCCCTATCCTCCTGAACTGAATCGTCTCCGACCACCAAGGCACCAACCACATCTGGCCGCCACCTCCTCCGGCCGTTGGAACTGGACAGATGCGGCCCCAAACCTCGACGCCCGTGAGCTTCAGGTCCTCCCGCGACCGAGTCCCCGTCCCGAGGTGTGCCTCCGGTGATTGGTTCGCGAGGAGATCACTGACAAGGTGCTCTGGTCACCACACGCCTGATGGGAGTTGACCGGGAGCTGAGTAGCTGCCGCCGCCGATTAATTCCCCGCTGCATCCGCATCCACCTCCTCCAACCCACCACCGCCTAGGAGGCGCTCTCCTCCTACCAGCCGGCTAGCCAAAGAGGCCGGCCCCGAACCCCATCTCCGCTCTACAGGTGAGTCGTCCCCATCACGAAACAGATCGCGCCCCTGGCATCACCTCGCCCCGTTGGTCAACTCTCCGCCGCAGGCTGCTGGCGGAAGTCGCGCCGGGAACCTCCTGGGAGAGGTACTATCCTGTGAGGTAAGTTGCATCCCACTCCCCGTGCTCGACTTGTGCCCACACTGATGCATCGTTTTACGGCGGTGACAACAAAGCTTTAGCTTACAGACAAGATGCGATTCCTGCAGTGGAGGCGACTTTTAGCGTCTGGAATCAAGCTAGAGACGGTGTGTCCATGGTGTTCCTTGCTAACCTGAGGTGCCCCAACTTCCGACCGATGTGTTGTTTTCTCGTCAGCTCCATCCGTCTGTCCTCCCGTGCACTGGTTTTGGGATAAATTGCTCCCCAGGGTGAGGATTTTATGACATCTGGGAATGGACTGTTTTCTCACAGGAAGAACATGGAAAGGGGAAAGTTGAGATGGATCTGCCACCTGTGTTGACACATATTTTACCAATGATGCTTAAGGTGTGTTTGGTAGGGTGTATGAGGTGGGCATGGCTATCTCACCTCATACATGCTTATCTGGGTCGGGTTGGACTGAGAAAAACATCTGTGTTTGGTGGCCTGTATGTACTGGGCCGGGTTGAGATGGGAGGCTGTTTGGTAGCTTGTATGTATTGGGCCACGCTGAGAATAACTGAAATTACGAACAGATCCAAATATTTACAGAAAGGTCCTTGAACAAAAATGAAAAAAAGCAATCAAATCCTCCGGTGAGGTGGTCGTCTCCGGTAGTCGTTTCCGGCGGCAGTGGTGCTCCTCCGGTGGTCCTCCGACGGCGAGGCGGCGCGGAGGAGGCGCCGTGGCGGTGGGGCGGCGCGGAGGAGGCGCTGTGGCGGTGGGGCGGCGCGGAGGAGGCGCTGTGGCGACCGAGGCGACTTGGGGAAGGCGCGGTGCTGAGGAGGCGGCGCGGCGCGGGGGAAGTGGCGGCACGAGTCGGGGCGCCCAGGCCCGCGTCCGCCCGCGGGAGGAGAGAAAAGTGCGCGGGGGGGCTTGTGAACAGTGCGCGCCGCGGGGTCGTCGGCCGGTGCTCCACTCGTACGCGGGAACAGTTCTCCGCGGGACGACCTCAGCCTGGATGAGCTGAGAAGCTCGTTTCTGGCTTCCCAACCGGGCAGTGCCCAGACCTCTTTTCCGTATGAGAACGGCAGTGCCGACGCGAGCCGACCCGGGCCACCAAACAAGGAACGAGCGGGTGAGCCAGGCCGAGGAGAGAATATCTGAGGCCGGCCGACCTACCAAACACGCCCTTAGTGTTTCTCTTGTCAACGTACGTGGACAGATCCCACTCGGTCAACTTCTGCTAATTCATCATCTATTTTATACATGCTCTTTGTAGAGGTACAATCTCCAAGCAATAAAAACGCATGGTGTGGATTTAAAGTTATTACAGTAAATGGTTTTCATGAAAGATGAGTTGAACTTGCTTCCAGTTTGCACCGCTTCAAGTTACAATAACAAATGGTATTAGAGATTTTCCGAAGGCCAACACATGCTTCCAATTTTGCACCGCGAAGTTAGAAAACGCTGAAGTTTGTATATTGGGTCAGCAAGGACTATTTTCACGGTTGATTTAAGAGCCTATTTTTTTCGAGGAAATACACAATGGCCCTGCTTTGATCGAAATCCATGTACACTGGGAACCACATAACTAAGGGGCTAAAATTCAGAACTATTAGAATTCATAAAATGTAAGAGTGTGTTGTAGTTTAGGTTCATAAAATTCAGAACTATTAGAATCCATTTACACTGGGAAATATAACTAAGGGGAACCACATCGAAATCCACTTACATTTAGGTTCATACCTAGCACGTTTAACTGTTGTTTCATAAAAGAATTATTGTTTGTAGTTGTATATCAAAACATGCACAAACTCCATATGATATTTCTTTTTCCAGTGCTGTAGTATTTAGAGGATTTTCAATTCCTCAAAAAATTTCTGATCTGATCTCGAACTACTCCATTTTTCTCTATTCCTAACTGTTGTTTCCTCCTGATTTTTCCTCAGAGTGTGTTTGTGCTAAAGCTGAAGAGGCCTAAAAGCCTTATGTGGTTCCTGCAATGTTAGAAGTTTTCGGTAGCTGATATGCAAAAGCTCTGTTTCTCGCTGGCTTGATAGCTAGACAGTAGTTCTTACAAACTCCTGTGCCTTGGAGGGTATGTTGAAAAAATTGAGGCTCCTATTATCTGCCTCTGCTGACAGATATGGATTAGGCAGAATATTTACATGGACGTATAACTGAGAGATCAGATGTATTCAATGTCCATACCTTTAAACTGGAAAGACTCGTTGATTGTGACCTGTTGTAATGATTGGAGCCATGCAACGTTCTGTTGTTGCCGTTCAGCTTGCCGACTTTACGTTTTTTGTGCATTTAAGATACCAATTTATTATCTGCATATTTAGGTTTTAATGTGTTCGTCCGTGGCAGCGCACGGGCATTTGTGCTAGTACGAGTATATATACAGATGTTCCCACGAAGTTGGTTTAACCGTAAGAATGTTGACCCCTCGAAGTGAAGAAGATATGCCCATTTATTTTAGGAGATAATTCCTGCCGGACATTCTCCAAGGAGTATGTTGAAAATAAATGGACATATATTACTGTAGAAGAATAGAATAGGATGTAACTCACAATGTATTGATTGAGTGCATATGCACATGGTTATATAAGTACAGGGGTAGCCACGTCCTCTACTATACAAGGAAGGAGGAAGGCTAAACGCACACGTACTACCTATACAACTCGTATACTCAACACCCCCCGCAGTCGAAGCGTCACTTTGGCCGACGCAAAGACTGGACCGAAACTCCTCGAAGACCGTCGTCAGTAATCCCTTGGTCATGATGTCCGCAAATTGTTGGGAGGTGGGCACGTGTAGAACACGTATATGACCGAGAGCCACCTGTTCCCGAACAAAGTGAATGTCGAGCTCAATATGCTTGGTGCGGCGATGATGAACCGGATTGGCGGAGAGGTAGACGGCGGAGATGTGTCACAATACACCACGGTGGCCTTGTCGATAGGACAAGAGAGCTCCTGAAGAAGTTGTCGAAGCCACGAACACTCGGCGACCGCGTTTGCTACAGCACGATACTAAACCTCGGCACTGGAGCGGGAGACCGTGGGCTGCCGCTTGGACGACCATGATATGAGTGAGGGTCCAAGGTAGACGCAATATCCCAAAGCGGAACGACGCGTGTCAGGGTAGCCGGCCCAGTCAGCATCCGAGTAAGCAGTGATGTCCATGGCGGAGGATGTGTGAAGCGTGAGGCCGAGGTCCATAGTGCCGCGGATATACCGAAGGATCCGCTTCACCGAGGCCCAGTGAGCGTCGCAGGGAGCATGCATATAGAGGCACACCTGCTGAACAACATACTGCAACTCCGGTCGTGTGAGAGTGAGGTACTGAAGAGCACCCACAATGGACCGGTAGAGCGGGGCATCCGACGCCGGTGATCCGTCTGTAGCGGAAAGCTTGGCCTTCGTGTCGACTGGAGTAGATGCGGGTTTCAATTAAGCATACCAGCGCGCTCAAGAACCTCATGTGCGTACTTCCGTTGATGAAGGAAGAAGCCATTGGGGCGACGCTCCACTTCAATGCCGAGGAAGTAGTGGAGCGGACCCAAGTCCTTGAGGGCGAACTCAGCGCGAAGGCGAGCCGTGAGATGCTGAAGGAGAGCCGTGGTGGATGCCGTCAAGATGATGTCGTCGACGTACAGGAGGAGGTTGGCGGTGGCGTTGCCCTGGTTGTAGATGAACAACGAGGCATCAGAGCGTGTCGAGCAGAAGCCAAGTTGATGAAGAAACGTTGCGATGCGCTGGTACCAGGCGCACGGGGCTTGCTTCAGCCCGTAGAGTGAACGTGAGAGCAGGCACACACGATTCGGGTGGTTGACGTCGACGAACCCGGTGGGCTGTTGGCAGTAGACCCGCTCCTTAAGATGACCGTGGAGGAAGGCATTGGAGACGTCCAGCTGGTGCACCGACCAGGCGCGAGAGACTGCAAGCTGGAGGACAGTGCGGATCGTCCCGGGTTTCACAACCGGGGCGAAGGTGTCGGTGAAGTCAACGCCGGCGCTCTGTCAAAAGCCGCAGACCACCCACCGCGCCTTGTGGCGATCGAGGGTACCATCATGACGGAACTTGTGTTTGAAGACCCACTTCCCAGTGATGACGTTGGCGTTGGGGGGTTGAAGGTACAAGTTGCCACGTCTCGTTGCATTACAAGGCGTCGAACTCCTCCTGCATGGCAGCGAGCCACAGTGGATCGCGTAGGGCTGCCCGGGCAGAGGTGAGCAGTGGTGATGGCGATGGCGCGGAGGTTGTTGCGGCCCTGCTGCGGCTGCTGCTGCGATGGAGGCGCAGGGGCTGGTGGCGGGGGTGCCGGAGTGCGCGGTTGGAACGGCGGACCGCGAGGGGGGTTGTTGATGCTGTTGCCGCTTGCCCAAAGCGCGGTGTGAGCAGCGCGGGTCCTCAGGTTCTTCAGGCGCCGTTCCTCAAGGCAGAGGTAGTCGACCGCCCGTTCGAAGGTGGAATTGGCCATGAGGGTGAGGTTGGAGGCGGCGTTGCCGAGGTCCTCGCCGAGGCCGGCGATGAGGGTGGAGAGAAGGAGCTCATCCCCAATCTTGAACCCGATGTCGTTGAGCTCGTCGGCGAGGGTCTTGAGGTGCAGGCAGTAGGCGTCGAGGGAGAGGTCGTTCTGATGGCAGCCGAAGAACTCCTGCTGCAGGAAGACGACCCGCTGGAGCTTGTTGTTGGTGAATAGGCCGGTGATCTTGGTCCACACCGTGTAGGCGTCATCCCCGTCATGGACGGCAGTATGGAAGATGTCCGGGGAGACGGTGAGGAAGAGCCAGCGGATGATGGTAGCATCGATTGCCATCCAGTCGGCGTCGCGGCGCAGGGCGAGGAGGTCCGCGGTGCCGTCGACGTGGTCGGAGAGGTGGTACTTGCGGAAGAGAAGCTTGAAGTAGGTCTTCCACGCGTAGAAGTTGGCGGAGGCGTGAGAAAGCTTGATGGGGACATGGTCGGAGATGGGGACATCGCGGATGTGCGCGGGGTTGGGGGCGGCGGACTCGAAGCTGGAGGAGCCGAACGGGTTGCTGTGGTTGGAGAGGGAAGACGACATGGCGGCGGCCGGTTGAGGTGTACGGCGGCGGCTGACTTAGGGTTAGGGTTTTGAGTGGATGTGGCGGCCGACGTGGAGAGGCGGCGGCCGACAGGGAGAAGAGGGGAGGGAGGGTGGTGCGGCGGCCAGGTGGGGAGGGGGCGGCGGCTGGGAGGGAAGAGGAGGAGGCGGCAGGGGCCGGCTAGGGTTAGGGTAGGGGCGGCGGCCGGCTAGGTTTAGAGGGACCGAAAGAAGGGTGATACCATGTAGAAGAATAGAATAGGATGCAACTCACGATGTATTGATCGGGTGCATATGCACATGGTTATATAGGTACAGGGATAGCCAGGTCCTCTACTATACAAGGAGGAGGGCTAAACGCACACATACTACCTATACAACTCGTATACTCAACAATTACTAAGCTTTGTAGTGTCGGCAAGTGAGTTCTACCCTCTTAATTCTTTCGTTGGATATGGAGAATTTGTATAATCGTTTTTCTTATTCAGCCTGATAACAAGAAATTATTCTTACCGCAGGTATGCAGCTGATAATTATGCAATATTTTGTGCGGGTAGGGCAACAGAGGTGGTGCCTAAAGATCACAAGTTAGTTGATTCCGGGAATTGCGTCAGCTTTGAGCTGCCCATGATGCAGGTAGTATTCTGGACACATGAGGGTTAGTGAATTGTTCCGAGCTTACATTTTAATTATGACTGAAAAAAAAGCTCATGGGCTTCTCTGAACGTTTCTGTATACATACTAGCACTGGATGGTCCACCTTGCTTTTCTCGTCTAAACAACACTTGATTAAAATCCCTGAAATGCACCCAAGGCCTGTCATGCTGATTTTTCAAGATTTGCAACAATTTCTAAGTATTTTCTTTCAAAACCATGTATTTGTTGTCCATAAATATCTCAAGGCTACGAGTCTGTCAAACAAGTAAGTCCATCTGTGAGAACTATTAGGGCATCTAGCTAGTGGTAGTATCATTTTTTTTGAAATGGAGGTAATCAAAATGATGCACATAACGTTTTTTCTTTATTAAAAATGAAGAAAACCACAAAGCCTTACAAAGAATTACATCTCGCTACACCTACAAGTTTGATGAAGGGGTTGGACCTAATCAAAGCCATGTACCCTGATCTCACGCACTTACACACATCATTTAAATCTGGAGGCCTCAACCAAGCCGCCCAACGGCGAGCCAGTAGCACAAACCGGTCCAGCATATCTTAAGCGCACTGCGCACACCACATGTGCACACTCAGAGGTTACTACCGCCGTCTTCCGCCAACCCATATTCAGGAGCGATCAACATAATGACCTTATCACCACCGCCCTGCGCATGTCTAACATCATGTATCTGATGCCGAAACTCTGTTGCGCCGCGCTGCCGAGAGTCACCATCTTCGACGTGGTAGATGCACATCGCTCCACTTCCTGCCTCCTCCGTCGAGCTGCTGCTCCAAAAACGATGCCCCCCATGAGGGTGAGCGACGTCTAAAGCGCCGCCATCGTCCGGTCCTAGAAACCCGGGTCTAGGATCTCTCCCGGAGCAGCACGAGTGGCGATGTTTTCAACAAGATAACGACGCGAAAACACCGCCATCTCCCGGCATGACCGGAGTGAGAGCACGGTTTTCACCGGCAACCACACCTCCCCACTCGCCGTTGGGGCTGGAGGTGTGATCAAGGATCCGTCACAACCAGCCGGTCGACCACCTCGTATGGGAGTTGCATTAAACAGAATTTGCCATTTCAGAACAATGTGATTTGGCTGTGATTTGGTTTCCTTTTTCTCTCTTATTCAACGCCTAATAGTAGGAAACATTTCTATTTGATTGATTGGCAGCATTCCAAAGGAAAGTGTTTTTTTTTCTGGCCAACAAATCAAGCTGATTAATTCGAAATCTTCTTTTTCCAAAGCAACCCTAAATCACAGCCTGGGAGCGCCCTTTTTAAGCCAAGGAGACGGGGTAAGCATCCCCTCCTTCCTCCTCCCTCCCTCGTCCCTGCCTGCAACCCTTCTTCCTCCGCCACACTGCTGCCTTTCTTCCCTTCCCATGACGTTCTAGGGTAAGCATCTCCTTCCCCCCTCCCTCATTTTCTACTACCCCATATGATATTATCTGATAAGTTGTGAGCTATGGCTAATGTGTACATGGATGCAGGCGTGGATCTGAGGCCAGGGAGCCCCTATACACACCGGTACCAGCCCTCAGATGGCCGTCTCCGCGTTACCCAGGTTTCGTTGACCTCACCCCTATTTTCATTTACTTCTTACCTCTAGTAAGCGCCTACGTGCAGCGCACGGCTTTCTTTAAAATTTGTAATTTCACGCAGAGTGCATTATCCCATTAGCGATTTGTAATTTGTAATACGAACCAATGTTGGAAAATCAAAATCATTTAAAAGATTTATCACATCCTCCATACATACAGATTGTATCGTTCATAAAAAGTGAGAAGAGGCTATTGTCAGACTGCACTCTGCACTTCTGCAGGGAAAATTGCCTTGAGACTGTCATGACTAAGTTGTCAGATCAAGGTGGATAAGGCTGAAAAAAACGACACCATATTATATTGAGTCGACGGAAAATTGGGATGTGTCACTCGTTGATGGACATTGTACATATACGTATATACTTTATTTGAATATTCTTGGCTGAAAAACAGATGAATGGCTCTCACACACATCTTCTCGCCTTTATAGGTGTTAGATCATTCACTAGGGTTAAACAAGACAGAATAGAGTAGTGGTAATCCTCATTCTGAATGGTAACCGCCCGGAGCCTGTAGTTTGGATAACTGAAGCTTCTTCCAGTTTGTGAAGCTATAATAGAGAGTTTTTCCTTTATAGCAAACTAGCAGGGCGGCCCTCGCAAATGCGAGGGAAACATCTTAAAATGTCTATATAATATATTTTATATGCCTAAAAAGACCTAACCATGTTATTTATGGTTTATAAAATAATGATATGTTTTGGCAATAGAATACAAAGTTATGGTGAAAAGCATTTAATATTATCCGATTTAACATATTATGTCCATGTTGTCGATGTGAACATAAATGATATGATTCCTTAGAAATTTAACAATTGACACAATTTACATAGAGTTCACAAGCTTTTAAAAATGTAGATTTTCAATCATGTTTCTGTGGCATTAATTTTGATTGCGAGGTAATTGTATTTAAAAGTAACTCCTTCAAACAAACAAAAAACCCATTAAGATCTTGATTTATTTCATGGACACTTGAAATTGACTCAAATATTTTTGTGTCTTGAAGCTTGTTCCACGATAAATAATTTATTGCACACTGTGAAGTAGATTGTTCAATTCTAAGACCACAACCGACACTGAACTTTACAATAGGTGTTATATTTTCCTTGTGGCTTGTTTTGATATGTTTATTCATAATCCAGTAATTAAGTACTTTATAACAGGGGGCGAACCGAGAGCAAAATCAACCATGTGTCATTTTATAAGCTACACAGAATATTCAGCTAGAGTTGGGATGTCATACACTACAAATGTACGCAATATAGGAAACAAATGAGATTTTACCCGGTGTCCTATGACACCTGCTAACATAACTTGGGTAAGCCCCTGCTTTATAAGCTAACCTAATTTAATCCCCGAACCACTTATGCAATGAGTTGGTGTATGCTTGAGATTTATCCACTAAATATGTTATCTTAATCTGTCTAGTGTCTTGTTTTGAGATGTATGTACCTAGAAATATAATAAGTACCCAAAGGAGAGTCGTTATGATTGAGAATGGAGAGGGGAATATGGATACCTTGTGAGAAGCTAACATATGTACTTCACCATGATGCAACTATTTAGCTTTATTTAGATTTACAGCCCTATAAATTACTATAAAAGTTGGGTTGTAGCAACATTTGTTTGTCACGAATCATTAAGAAACACATAGAGTAACATTTCTGGCTCTCATATATATAGATTGATCCATCTTCAACAATATAATTATGTTTATGTACCTATTGAGTTATTTTATACTTCATAAATCAGGCCTAGCCACCATGGGCTTTGGTAGAGTGAATCATCGGAAGTTCTAATGAACTCTCATCACATTGGTTCCATCCCAGCTCACCGGCCCATCTACATTGGTGAAATTTGTGTACTGGCATGTGCGACTATGGGTATCATTAACAGAAGTCACAATTTTGCTATCGTGGTCTTGCTCAAGATATAAGAAGTACAAATTTTTTTAGATGGGCAAAAAGTACAGATACATTGGCAACATTTTTATATTGTAAGTTTTCTTTCGTTGCAAAATTGATCCTTTCACACTGTATCTCCAACATGCAGAAAAAAAAAATGGGTGTAAGATAGAAAAATAAATCCAAAGTTTTTTTAAAGATTATTTCTTTGTATTAAAAAGAGAGCTTGATTCTTTCACATTCCAACCGGCCATACGTTTCGAGACTTAGCTAACTCCATCACTCAATTAAAACTCATTACACTGCATGAAAGAAACTTGTAGGGAGATATATTTATATCTATAAGGTGAAGATACCTTTGTTTGTCTCATCAAAAGAAATGCCGAGACTTATCCATGTTTTCGTTTTATGATATAAAGGAAGGAAAAACTAAACACAATTATTTCCCATAGAATACGATAGGCAAATGATAAAGAAATTAAGGTAGCCACTTGGAAGGATAAAAAGCGCATAAGTACTGCAAGATGGATTGAAACACAGTACAAACTACCGATAAGAATCTAGAACAATAGAAGCTCTGTTGTGATTATGGTAGATAAGCTGCTCTATTTTTCCTAGTAGGACATGCATGATCTCTTGGTTGAGACTGCTCGCTTACATCTGATAGTGTGCAGTACTTTTAGTTCTCTATAGAAATCAACTCAATAGTCTCAATCAAGGTTTCAATTCAAGAACAGTATAGTTGTCGACCAGTTCCACACAGAAATTCCTTAGTCTAACCTATCCTATCAACTGAGCTGATGCAAGTAGAGGGCTTACATCGAAGTATATATGCACTATTTCCTAATTTATGATGGGGAAGGCATGGGTTGGCTTTCTACATAGAACTTACACCAAACTCACTAAAAATCGATTTGTTTGGCTTATCAGTCAAGCAAGCAAGGGGAAGTAAAATTTATGTAATATTGCCATATATTGGTTCCTAAAAAAAGGAAGACTCACTGGAACTGGAAAAATCAAACATGCATGCTTTCACTTTGTTGGCTAGTATTTGAACTCAACCACATTTAATATGAGAAAAAAAAAGTTAATTGAGAATTAGTTTGTAAGAACTTAGTTGTCTCTAGCGGTAACGATCTAAGCTAAACTAACCATGGTATTGTTATTTTCTATGCTGATTTTATCCAATGATCTTCTCTCCTTTATCTGCCATGTTTCTTTTTTGGTTGCCCTAACTATGCTAGTTAGGAGTCTTTAACCTGGAGTCCCATCGTGCGTATGATATCTTATAAACAGTTGTAAGGGTAAAACGAACGGTAAACAGTAAAGCGATCTCAGAAAATAGAATATTATATCCTAGTAAAGTACAACTATAGTCTAAAAGTTACACGCAAAGAAAAATGGACATGAAAATCTTCACATATATATGCTACAATGTTAAAATTGCACGACGGAGCTATTTGCACTCCTAATCGTTTTCTCGCATGTTGATAGATGCAGACCTCTGTTTTACGTTGATACAGGTTGCAAAGTTTTAAAAACTTTATGTTGTGCAATAAAGGAATATAGATGGTGCCGTCAGGAAAAGAAAATAAGCTAGTCACATACCTGTACATTACTTGGATTTATGTTGCCCCGCTGTGTGAGGCAAGTCCTCCATCGATCGATCCCTCTGTAGCACTTCTACATGAGGCAAGCTCTCAATGAATTGATTCATCTTTTGCACATCTGCATGTCTACGTGCTAGGTAAGATTGAACCTGATATAATATTCAATGCTAGTGAGCATGCACGCCTGCGCGCGTCGGAGAGTTGCCCGGCAAAGGGGCATGTACGGCGGCAGCTAGCGTATGTGAGGAGGGCATACGAATATGGCAGCTATGACAGCGAGCGGTGTTTTCGGCAGCAGCGGCGGCGGCAGCTACCGTTTAAGAAACATAAGTTGAACGGGTATGACCAAACTTATTAAGGGTATTGGTGGGTAATTTTATTGAACCTTAATTTCAATAGGTTAATTTTAAAATCTAGGCCATAAATTCTAGATCTAATGGTTGAGATAATTCGGATGATGTGGCTCAACGTGGTGGCTTTATTTAGTATCTCGTATTCTGCTTTTAGTATATAATAGAATAGACTTGTACTGGACAATTGACAAAGCAGCAATAAATGCATCTCCATTGAAAAGCATAATTGGGGTTGCATGCAGACCATATAACTTCTAAACGAAAAGTTTCAGATAGCTGGATGATCCAGTCTGGTAGGCCTGAGAGTATTTTAACTTTGATGTATTCAAGACTTCTATGGGCTCCATTTCCTTCCTAGTTCAAACAGAAAAAACAAGATGCAATATCAGATAAACAACTTAAAACCATTCAAAGAGGCCATGCAACACCAATGTAGACACAATAAGAGTATTAATTCAGAAAACTTTCACTGTCCAAGGTCAGTCATTTGCCATTTCAGGGCATGCTAATTAACATGTAAAGAAAAACACTGGTTCCTGTTGACAGATTAAACTATACTTAAGTATTCCTTTCGGGAATACAAAAAACCTTCAAATAAAGCATGTGTACTAAGTAAATGCACACGTGCAATGCAGGTTAGTCATGACTGAATCAATAACTAATACCGCAAGCACAAAATCTGGACAAATTTCCTTTGTAAAATTCAAAAACTTCATTTGCAAAGAAAACTTTCATGTACATCTGGACTAAATATTATGCAGAAGAGAAAAGTATGCTTTCCCAGTTCCCATCAGTGTTAAAAAAAATTAATTCATCATTGCCGGAACCATTAATTCGAGTTGTACGTCACATGTGTATTTGTCATTCTTCAGTTTGGAACTGTCACATAGCTAACAGGTTTTCCCTGCTGAAATAAAAAATTCACATGCATACCACACATTTTGATAATTCCATTTGAATTTATAGATGGTGAAACCAAAGGTTGAAATGTTTGACATACACAAATTCAGACTTGAAACTTTGACTATCACATTAACGTATCTTGTTGAGTATTTCACGACATAGAAATGGCCAGGTAGATTAATATAGGTGGCGCTGGCTTTGGTATCTCGGTTGCCCCAGTTTCACCCTTGTTGCCGACTTTACTTCATTGGACAATGGCAATGGTTCCCAGGTGAAAACCTTGCCTTGCTTTGCTTGGCCGGCGACGGTGACGCTTTCGGGTCCCATGCTTCCCCTTGGGGACGTTGTCGAGGGTCCATGCCGATTTCACCTCGGGCTCCGGATGAAAATCTTTGGTTCACTCGTTGGATCGGACGGCGGCAACACTCTGGTGTCGCTCCTTCTTGAATGTGCCATCTTGGGAGCCCAGTGTTTACCGGTTAACGGGGTGTGGGGGGCGGCCGTAGGCGATGCCCTTCTCGCCGTGCTTTCTGCTTCGGCGGGCCTATGTTCATGATCTCCCTTGGCGATCTTGTAGTCCTTTTGTCATCTGTGCTCTAGGGTGAGCTTCTCCAACTCTGACGGTGCGACGCTCTTCGAACCGAGCGAGGAGGCAGGGGCCTTCTTCGGATGTGGAGACGGATGGCGCCTCGACGACAGGTTGATCTTCGGTTGCAGATATGGGCAGGTTCAGCGGTTCAGAGGCTTCGTCGACAAGTTCGCTCTCGCGTCGCCTTCAATCAACGATCGTTGCAGCCTTCATCGTTTTGGAGCACTTCAAGCTGTGTGTCTTGTGTTTTTCGTTTGCTTGTAGCTCCTTTGCCTGTATGCTGATTTCCTCAGCACCTGTTCTGTATTTGCCATTGTAAACTCTGAGCTTTGTTAATTCAAAGCTGGGCATTATTGCCTTTTATGTAAAAAAAAACTCTCCATGATCAGTGGTTCAGCGGCCTGTGTGGCTTGCTGGTCTGATGGCAGCGCTATCCCGGCTTGCTGGTCTAGATGGAGACGGGTGGAGGGGATTTGGGGTGGAGCTGCTCCCTCAGGCCGTAGCGAGTGGGGACAGGGTGACCCATTTTCCTCAAGCCGGAGAAGCAGGGAGACGCGCTAGGTGGAGGTGGAGAATGGGCAGTTGGGTTAGAGAATAAGACAACGTCAGAGTTGCGGGGCTGTGCGTGGTGCGTTCGGGAATCGGGGGGAGAGGGGAAAAGAAGAGAGCAGTGGAGCGGGTGGGGGCGTACGGCCTTGATCTGCGGGTGCGAGACTGCTTGGGCATAATTTTGGATGAGCGTTAGATGAAGATTGATGGATGGTCGAGATGTTTTGGATCAGCCACTCTTGTGATTTTTATATTAACGGAGATGGTCATGTTGCTTACTTCTCAAAATGCTACTCGTAATTCATTTTCCTTTTTTACCTTATCACTTTATTATCATTGTGATTTGAATTACCTTGTAATTCATTTTCCTTTTTTACCTTATCACTTTATTATCCAAAAGTTAACTGTTGGATTATTTATTCTTATCGAATTGTTAGATAGTTTATAGAAACAATCTTCACATATGCCATGACAATCATTACGTAAATTACATTTTTGCAAACCTGAGCCCTCTAAAGATTTTTAATTTATTTTACTTTTGTGTGTTGATTGTTAGGCTGCATTGGTAAGTTGCGACGTTGATATAAGGACTCTGGTGCAACGCAGTGTACTTTTGGCAGCATGATACCACTTATACTCTATAGTTTGACTCCTATATTGTCTGAGAATGCCATCTAGATGTCGAGTTTGATGAAGAAGTCGATGTTTCTTTTCAGTACTTGGTCCAAGTTCTGTGCATGTCTCTAGATATTAGCAGCGCTAGCAATATATTGCATGAGATCAACAACTATCATATCCTTTTTTCAAACGTTCAACGACCTTACCCTTTGTTTCGCTTTGTGTGTCCCGGTTTAACTCAGAGTTCATTCTTAACCTTGTGACAGGAGAATCTTATGGAGAAGACATTGGAGAGTCTGATAACGTGATCTTTTGAGAGCGAGGAGGAAAGTTATGAATCTGACTTTATCGATGATGGCGACGTTGAAGCATCTGACACAAAATATGTTTCTGATTCTATGGATGATGGTGACGTCTGCTCCTCCCCGGATCACTGCAAACCAGGTACATGATTGAAGCATTCATATGCATGCTCGCTTATAAATTACTTAGGACATATGTCGTTAATATGCATTCTCATTTGTAGCATTCTTTCAAGTCAGAATAGTAGATACTCTATTAATCAAACTCAATGATGTTTATAAATACTAGACTTAGATTTGACTTGTAGTTCATAACTCTGAATGAGAATAAATGATTTTTTTCGCCTCTATTGCATGACATATTGTCAACTAGACTTGGATTGTTTCATCACTTGATTTTTTTGAAGTTTGACCAACATGCTTGTTTCAACCTATGGTGCCACAAGTCTTTGTACTGCTAGATTTTTTTATCATTTTGTTCACATCGGATTTGTTTGTGTTTACAAAATGACATTGATCTCGCGGTTTGTCAAATTCACATATATTCTCGAATTTCCATCGTAGTGAGCTCTATCACATTCTAATGCTTCATTTCCATAGCCCTTGAAAAGCATTCTCGCAAGGTTTAACTGAAACGACATTCAGAAAATAATTACCAAGCTGACAACTCTAATGAAAACATTGATGATTGTACATATATGCCTACTGCAAAGCGCAATTCTCATTCAGTATTTTACGCTAATAGTGAAGATGACCTCATTCAGTATTTTACGCTGATAGTGAAAATGAATGTTTCTCGGCATGAGTGAAGAGATGGAATGTTTGCGTATGTTGTTTTCTTTGTCGAATAAGAGTGATGGTAAAGGTTTTCAAAAAATTAAACCCATAAATGTAAGGGCAAATTATCCTTCTGCCATCAGTTGTGTCCATGTGCTCAGTTTTGACCTCAGTTGCGAAACGTCCTCAGTTTTACCCCTAGTCTGTGCGCAAGGATTTATTCCGTGAATCTTGCCATCTCCGTCTGGTCAAGATAGTTGACTCGGGCTTGTGGGACCCAGTACATGACCGTTGTAGCCACTGCTTGTGGGACCCCCTCGTCGACCGTTCCTGAGGGCAAAACCGAGCAAATGGGCACACACTGATGGCAGCCCGTCGACCGTTGCCGGCGCCGCGTCTGTGATAAAAGCGGCGTACCGCGCCCCAGATCTCGCAGCGGGGAGCAAGAATCAGCGAAGCGGGATTGGAGGCGGCCACGCGCAGAGGTGGGCGGCGAGCTAGGAGCCGGTCGCAGAGGTTGGCAGCTAGGAGCCGGGCGCGGGCGACCGAGAGGGCGGCGTCGACGGGGAGCGCCGCCGACGGTGGGAGGGCCGCCGACGGTGGGAGGGCGCGGCCGTGTTCTACAGCTACAGGTGACGTGCGCAGACGCGGTGAGTTCCCCTTCGGCTCCGCGCGTTCGCGAATCGAGCTCCATGTCTTCTTCTAGCTCCCGCGCCACCTCGCGGATGGAGATCCCGGCGCGCACGGAGATGCCGATCTTCGTCTGTCCGCGGTGCCGGATGGACGTTGCTCGGAGGATATCGCAGACACCGAGGAACATGAATCGTCCGTTCTACGTGTGCACCAGCGCGATTGGGGTAAGAATCGGGGCAATTTCACAATTTTCATGGATCGGCATCCTTGAACAATCCATTTGATCTGTTTGGTGATTTTGCAGTTAAAATGTTTCTTCCTTTGGGAAGATGTTTTTGTCCAGACGCTGATGAATCAGCTGCTAGTTGAGCACCAAGAATGGCTGCCACAGACGGCATCAGCTGCAACGCGAGCTCCGGAAGAAGAGACGGAGGGCGGAGCACGCATTATACAGAGGTTGCTGACGAGCTAAGGAGATTGAACCAGAAGATTAGGAAGCTCGAATATCAAGCACAAATTCCCATTTGCATTTGGCCATTTGTATGGGGTATGTTAGTCGCAGTGGGTGTAATGTTGAAATTGTATGGAATGGCATGAATTTGGGAGGAATTTGTAGGAGGAATTTGGGAGAAATTGTATGGTAATCGCATTGGCTGGGTGTAGTAGGAGTTTGTAAGCTTGAAATTGTATGAATAAAGGTTGAAAGAAGGGAAAAGAAATGGGAAATTCAGAAGATTCAGTGTGTGGCAAATAACTCCTGTGCGACACTTTCATCGGAATGGTGAAAACTGCGACATCGTTCGAAGAAATAGCTACTGCGCGACGTTTCTGACGGCCAAAATAGACAGCACACGACATGGTTGATTAAACGGTCGTAACATTGGATTGAATCCGACAGGTGGGTCATAGACTCGTGTGCTCATAGATTTAGATTTACCAAGGACATGATTTTCTATTTTTTATAAGTTGAAAAAGAGGATTAATCAGAGCTCGAAAAAGAAGGCCGTGAGATACCAAGGTTGAAAAAATGAAATGATTTTCAATTCTTTTATAAATTGAAAAAGAGGATTAACCAGATATTAGTGTCCTATATTTAGGATATAGGACACCAATATTTGTTGATCCACTGGTAGGGGTGCCACATTCGGGGCTTATAAACTGGTCGTACACGCTATGAACTAGCGAGGTGGGACTAAACAAGCTGTAAATTGCTTTGATGCGACGTAGACGGCGGCGCGAGCAGAGCTGCGACTGGTCATGCATGCAATGGGCGGCTGCGTGGAGGCGAGCACACACGAAGGACACGAAGTCAGACGCGCGTACGCTTGTTCCATACACCGCGTCATTCTAGGTCGCCGGATCTTATTGAACGGCTTAGCTCGAACCAGCGGGCCGATCCAAACCCCATCTATCCAGCCAATCAGCGCATCACATGCCCATGAGCCAATCAAATTGCAGAACGAGAGCACATGCGGATCGGCGCGTCACCTGCGCACACGCGGATCGGCATGTCTGATCCCAACCGTTCACTCACCAGCGATCAACGGTTCGGAAGCGGGAGGGGTTTCGGATGGGGTTTCCGGGGTTTAGGGTTAGGGATTTCGGGGTTTTCGGGGTTTAGGGTTTCTCTGAGGTAGGGTTGAGCATAACTAATTAAAAAAATCAAAAAATATAAAAATTTCGCAAATTGTCGTATTATGCAACTAAGTTGCTATAAAAAATATAAAACTTGGATTTTGAGTCGGTCAACGTTTTTATGAGGTTTGACCAAACATTAAAATGAGCACAAATAATTCAAAAAAATCGTAAAAATGTGAAACCAGCGCACATTGTCGTATTACGTGACATAGTTACGATATAAAATAAAAACTTGGTCTATGTGTATTTTCATGAGAAAACCTTCACACAAATGACTTACCACGATCGATGTTGCAGAGAGTTCAACTCAAAGTGAGGAGAAGTGGTTTTGGATTTTGGAACATGAAATTTTCTAAAACCTCACCAAAGCTTCATTTTGGAGTGACTAAGAAGGATCCAGACTTAGTTTTTCATTTTCATGTTTCAAACTTGTTTAAATGTGGTCAAACCTAAGTTTGACCAAAATTGAAATGAGCATAGAAAATTTAAAAAAAATTAAAAAAAATTAAAAACCAATGCACATAGTCTTATAATGTCATATACTAACGATTCAAGTTGATAAAAAAGGTCTACATACATTCAGACGAAAATTAATGCATCTTGGCTCATATCGCCCAATCTCAAACTCCGTCGCATTCAAATGAGCATAAAAAAATAAAAAAAATAAAAAAAATGAAAAACCAACGCGCATAGTCTTATAATGTCATATACTAACGATTCAAGTTGATAAACAAGGTCTACATACATTCAGACGAAAATTAATGCATCTTGGCATCTCAAACTCCGTCGCATTCAAATGAGCATAAAAAATTCAAAAAAAATCAAAAAATGAAAAACCAACGCACATAGTCTTATAATGTTATATAATAACGATTCAAGTTGATAAACAAGGTCTACATACATTCAGATGAAAATTAATGCATCTTGGCTCATATCGCGCTGTCTCAAACTCCGTCGCATTCAAATGAGCATAAAAATTTCAAAAAAAATCAAAAAAAAAGAAAAACCACCTCACATAGTCTATATATATGGAATAGATGTGTAGGTAAGTTATTTGGCTGATTTAGAGAAGGTCGAAAAAACCTTGCTTAGAAATGAGGCCATTTACCCGACCTTTGGAGCTCTTTTTTAGAACATTTTTCATGAATGTGAGTTTACTTCGCAAAAGGGCTCGGATTGATGACCAAGTTAGAACAAGCAAGTTCACCATAGTTTGGAAAGCATTGAAACATCCAAATAGCATGTCAATTTTGAAGTTTGGATCGAATTTGAAGTTTGGTTCACATATTTCAATCACTCACCCATTTGGCCCTCATTTTGACACGACTTGCTCAAAACATGTACCATCATCATCCAAACACCATTAAAACATAGTTGTAGCATAGGTCCAACATCATTCAACATACTCCCTCCATCATGGTTGTGCGGGACATGCGCAATTAGCATTAATGATCTCCTAGAAATGCACCCAACCACTTCCTCTCCCCAATCTACATGCGATTTAGCCAATGGTCTATTTAATTAGGCCAATGCATGCGCTTCCGATTAGACCTTATTGGTCTTTCCTAATTAATTACCTGATTTAGGAGTGATTAACTCGGCCAATCGTCACTTTCCTAAGGTCTCAGAGTAATACAACATCATTCATAATGTTTCATAAATTCTAGTTGGTTCCAACTCAATCACTGTGCTCCTTGTGCTTCTTGTGCTTCTTGACACCATTGTGCTCCTCGCGGAACCGCTTCTCCTCCTCTATCGCCGCACCTATCCATTCATGTGGATTGTGGTTTCATTTATGTGGATTGACCATATGGCAGAACGAGCGGCACCTATCCATTCATTTCTATCAGGAAAGTACATTTAGAATCCGAACCATATCGTCGATTCTGATCAATTTGAGATATATTTCTCTTTATGACCAGACGAGACAAACCTGAGAGCCTTCCAGCGCGTGCATGGCGCTGCGTGCACATTGAATGCATGCGTGGGATGCCGATGGTAGTCCACCCTGCGTCTATGTGGCGCGCACGGATGGACATGGCCATTGAACGCGTCGCAGAACTTTTGCCTCACCGCTAGCCTAGACTAGCCTATCCATCACGTCCAGTCACCGTATTAAATGTACAACAAACGATCAGAGAAACAATTTACATAGCAACGGTACGATTAATTCGATTAGCTCGATACAAACCCTACAATTGTTCAAAAGAAAAAAAATATACAAACCCTAGAAAACATTAACTAAAACAACTTCTTCATGGCGCATTCAGGACATGACTTCGGAGGCGTCGGAGCCCTCGAAGTCTTCGTCGGAGTCGGCGTCGTCGGCGTCGTCGGAGTCAGAGTCGTCCTGGTGGCCGGAGTCGTCCTCGTTGACGACATTGGCCTCGGCCATCTCGATGTCGACGGCCGTGGGTGGTTGGTCGACGACAGAAGGCCCACGCTCCTCGTCCGAGTAGGGCTCGTCCGAAGACTCCGATGCCCCGTACTCGTAGACCGGCGATTGCGGCGGAAGACTTCATGCGCCGCCTGGCGGTGGCCGTCTTTCTTCTCCGCCTTCATCTTGCGCAACTTCTTCTTTGCCGCAATCTCGCCGGGCAGGTGGAATACCCGTGTTCCTCGCGGAACCGCTTCTCTGCCGCAATCGCCGCCTCCATCTTCGCCACCTCCTCCTCCATGTGGGCGTTCATGGAATAAGGCGAGTGCATATTGGAGTCCGACAGCGGCGAGAACGGGCTCTCCGGGCTGGGCGGGCTCCACATTTTGGAAGGAGAAGAGAGAAAGAAAGAAAGAATGGGTTGTGTTCTTCGAGTGCAGGGTAGGCCCCATTTTATTTAGAGGCAGCGGGGGAGAGAAACCGCTACGGGGGCCCCACTTGTAGGGTAGGCCCCATTTTATTTAGAGGCAGCGGGGGAGAGAAACCGCCACGGGGGTCCCACTTGTAAGATGCGGACCCACTTCACTAACGCATCCAGACGGAATCCGCTTCAGACTGGCCGTTTGGCCTCTCCATAGCAGCTGCGACAGAAGCTAGTGGCAAAACTGAGCACCATTTGGAACTAGTGGCAAAACTGAGTAGTACCAAGCCTCTAAGGGCAATCTGTTAAATGACCCTAAATGTAATGTCAAATGACGAGTTCGATAAAAAGAGTAATGGCGCTAGGAAAAAAGAAAAGGCGATGCTATCCATCATGATATTGCAGCTCCGATGTATACCTTTGACTCTAACTATGTTGTATATCTGTTTGTATTGTGTTTACTGAATGCTGATCTATGCCTTCTTACATGACGTGACCAGGGATGTAACATAGGTCAACTGATCATCGATTTCAGATCTGAACTCGAAAAACAAAAGAAATTTCTTGAGTCTAATGGAATCGATGATCCATTAGCTTTTGTTACTTTCATGGTCACGCAATGTAAACTCATATATAAGTATCCAATAAACACAATAGAAGCAAATATACAACATTGTTGGAGGCAGAGATATAGGTTGTAGCTGCAGGATCATGATTTATGTCATCACATAATATTTTCGGATTTAATTTCTTGATAACTTTTACCATCACTCTTATTTGACAAAGAAAAAACAACATACGCAAGCGTTCCATCTCTTCACTCATGTTCAGAAAACATTTATTTCACCATTAGTGTATAATACTGAATGAGGATTACACTTGGCAGTAGGCATGTATGTAGAATCATCGTCGCAGTTCAACCTTCAATCAAAGTTGTCAGCTTGCTGCTTTTTCTCTAAACGTCATTGCAGTTCAACCTTGCGAGAATACTTTTCAAGTGTTATGAAGCATTAGAATGTGCTACAGCTCAATACTATGGAAATTTGAGGAGATATGTGAATTAGACAACCCCGGCATCAAACGTCATTTTGTAACAAAAACAAAACTGATGTGAACAAAATGATAAACTGTAAACTTCTGCTATGGTTTTGTTTGGTTTGTGGATTGGAAATCACGTGAAGTTTTAACTTCATATAGTCTACTTTGCCTGAGATTCTATGTTTATCCCCTTGAATTCCGATCTCATGGATTATATCTATAATACTTTTGAGAACCAAATAAAGGAACATCTAGGAAATCTAGAGCTTTATATTTATCTTCTGGGGGTAAGGAAATGCTTGTCGAATCAGTTTTTACAAGGTCTTTGTACTTATTCTATGTTCTTTGTGATGAGTTTACACTGCTGGATCATGCCTTGTGTTTGCAGTGGGGCCAAAAGGCAAGAAGTC
Source organism: Puccinellia tenuiflora (assembly GCA_012064385.1). Classification (NCBI taxonomy): domain Eukaryota; kingdom Viridiplantae; phylum Streptophyta; class Magnoliopsida; order Poales; family Poaceae; genus Puccinellia; species Puccinellia tenuiflora. Next base: position 40,216 of record QRDG01000510.1, read on the forward strand.
ATATGGGTTATCGTGGCCTCTGCCTTCTTAACCAACCTATTTTTGCAAGACAAGCATATGTTCGTCTCATACACCTGCTTAGTTTTTGTGCCATATTCTTGAAACCTAAGCATTTGTTGAATGGACATTGGCTTGATACGTTTCTCCCATATAATTCTTTGAATGAAGATGATTTCCAACTTTTGATGCCATATATATGGTCAATGTACCAACATCATGGGCTCTCGCATCCATTATGCGGTTGGGGTTGATCGTTCGAGTGAGGACAATTTTATAAATCTGGACTAAAATGGTCTCTTCATTTGCTTTCTTTATATATATTTAAATTAACTGGTGCTCCCTGGTGCATGGGCACCATGGTAGAATACTGTAAGTTTTGGGTATCTACAAAACACGTACACGTCGGGTATGCAAACATTGAGTATGTAGGAGGTGTACACACCCTTAGGTATATGTACATTGAGTATCTACATGGTACGTATACCTTGGATATATATATCATGGATATGCGTACAGATCAGATATATATATGTACCTTAAGTATGCGTACACATTAGGTATATATACCCTGTTTTTTTTTTCATACCCAATGTTATATGTACCTCCTACATACCCTAGGTATATATATCCATGGTACACGTGATGTCTACATACCCCAATTATACCGTATTCCGTCCTGATGCCCGGGCACCATGGTGCCCCATCTGAGCATATATATATTCCCGTTGTAAGTTGATTTTTTTCACCTACTTAACAACATTATGTGTTGAGATGGGAGAGATTTTTTTCACCTACGCATGAAGAAACTATGCCTTTGCTTCATTATGGCGGTGTGGGCACTGCTAAATGTCACTGAAACATTGTGCGCATACCTACCATATCATTTTAGAGCACCTGCAAATATCATATATTAGCTAGTTGGTTCATATGACATACTCCCTTCGTTCCAAACTATTTGACAATATAATTTAGACTAAATACCAGGGATTTGGTTACCAGTCGAAATACCGCGGTTATCGGCCGGTAATAGGATTTATCGGTCGACCCCCCCTGAGAAATTCGTTTATCAGTCAAAAGATCTCGGTCCATTCGAATTTGAGCTGAATTCTTATTCACAAAATTTAATTTTGATTTCTTTTAACGTTTTATGTTTGAATTTCAAATTTTGTTTGAGAATCTTGTCCGGTAACTGACTGGTATTTTTCCTGTAACCATGGTTACTGGAAATCTTGATGCCCCTCGAGATTTTTTTCAGATCGATAACTAAATCCTTGCTACATACGGACCAAAATGAGTGAACCAACACACTAAAGCGCTTCTAGATACATCTGAATAAAAAAAAACTAAAAAGATAAAACATCTTATATTTAGGAACGGAGGTAGTAGCTAGAATTCCATTTTAGGTAAAATCATATTAGAACTCATTTCAGGCATGTGTCTCCACGTTGCTCATCTTCTTGAATGATTTGTATGGCTAAAGCTATCTCCCTGTAGGCAACAACTAAATACCATTACCTACAAGAACTACACATTTCACAGTTTCACTTCTCGATATGCACAACCTCTTCAGGTTTCACGCCTAACAACTCACATGCCTTCATAAATATTGTTGGGTTTGGCTTTTCAGCCGCAACCTGGTAGTAGAGAAACCAGAGAACAGGCCTTTAAAAAATAGGATAACTGGAGATTAAACTTGGATACAAAAAGAATAATAGCTACGTAGTCAAGGTTCAAGTAATAGGCCTAGCTAAGCAAGCTCATCTGAAAATGGAAACCAACCTAAGTAGATATAGCAACTGCATAAAACCAGTTGTTACATTTCAGGTCCCGTAGAAGTGGCCAAAAACAGGTCTGAAAACTTGGATAAAACAGTTGTTCGTACACCAGCCCTTCTCAATGCTTCAAAAACATATTAACATCAAGGTCAATGAGCTACCAAGTAAGACTGAAAAACATAAAACAGTCTGTAAGGTCCAACACATAATAAGATGTTTAAAAAAATAAATTGGTTACCCAGTTTATTTCATCATATCGGTTGTAAACCGATGGAGTTACTGAATGTGATATAGAACTGACTATATGTTGCCAAACAGTTTCTTCCATCAGCACTATACCTCGAGAGTTCAACATTAAGCGTGGCATCAGATTTTTTTAAAGAGTTTGAAATGTAAATATGAAATCACCAATAGAAAGATATTCCAGAATGGGACAACTCCAAGTTCCAAGGAGAAACACAAATATAAGGCTCATGATAAGCTACAAATGATTGGAATGTGTGTACAAGAAACTTAAGAATCAATGTTCCTGTCAAGACATTTTATTTAAACACCGTCGCCGAGGGGGAGCTCGCGAAGGGAACACCGCCCGGCGCTCGATCTCCGAGCTCCGTCCACCTCCTCATCCGCCATGTGCAGATCCGGGACCTCCTCCACGCCCTCTCTCCACCCATCCGGAAGCCCAGCGCCGCCGTCGCCGGAGTTGCCCGTCCCCAACCTCAAGCTCAGCTCGCTCACGTGCGGCCCCGTCAGCCGCACCTGGGCGGCCCCCACCTGCTGCTCACGCCCCCTGCCTCGCTCGTCCCCTCACCGCAGGTATGTAGGCATGGGGGATGTGCTCGGCCCCATCGCCCTGTGTCCTTGCCGGCGGGCTGCGAGCGCCCCCGGCGGTTCCGTCCGAGTGCTGGCTGCAGGTGGCGCGCTGGAGGCCGCGACCGTGAGCACGACCGCCCCAGCCGGCGTCGGCCGCTGCCGTGCTTGCTGCAGCTGTCCTGACTCTCCGCAGATCGGACCCTTCCGTGAATGGTCGGATGCGTCATGGACGTCGCTTCCTCAAGCCTGCTTCGGCAGATTCCGTCGATCCACCTCTGGTCCTCCCTCCATCCGGGCAGGTGCGTGCCCCTGGCCTGTCGGATGGGGAGCTTGGGTCCGACCCTGCCGTAATGGTAGAGGGCCTCGGGTCCTTGTCACTGCAGCCGGATGCCTCGAACGGCACGGTCTCTACGGAGGTGCCCCTTTCTGCTGATGCAGCTTCCGTGAGCTCCATCGAGGACGACAATGATGAAGAGTTGGCTCCGCAACATGTTGAGGAGGTGCCAGCGGACAGCGGAGCCCTACGACGGCCTCTCTGCTGCTGCTGGTGCTGTAGGTGATGAGGAAGCCTGGGTGAAGGTAGATCGGGGAGGCCGTCCCAACCGCGCGCCATCGCCATCGTCTCCGCTTCGGGAAGAAGGTCTCGACCGAAGTCTCGCCTTCAAGCGTTGGGCTCGCGGGAGGTGTTTTCGGTGCCTCGAGTGCGGCCACCAGGTCAGCGCATGTCGTGGGCCCTTCAGATGCATCCGATGTTTTCTTCCTGGCCATCGGGAGCATTTCTGTCGTGTGCGCTCTCCTGCAGCTCGTTCTCGCTCTCCAGATGCTCAGACTCGCTCTCCGGACGCTCGTGCTCCTTGCCACTAGAGCCGTTCTCCGTCCGCTCAGCCTCGTCGCCCCTCGTCGCCTCAGGGTTGGGCGCCGGGGTTGTGTGCCGCTCGTCGTTGCGTCCTACGGTGCCGCCAAGGCCCTCTCCTAGATGTTGTGAGGAGTTCAGTGACTGTCTTGCAGTCCCACTTTGCCTTGCTGCGCTTGGAGCTCTACCAGTTGGTCGCTGACCGCATTGAGGAGGCGACTCGCCTTGTTCGTGTGGAAACTCTCAAGGCGTTGTTGGCAGACATTGATGGCCCTTTGCAGCCGATGGAGACATCTGCTTCTGATGGCCTGGCTTCGTTTTCGATTGACTCCACTGAGCAGTGGTCGTCTATTGTTGAGGAAGCACTTCACTTTGGCTGCTTTTCTCCTCGTGGCAGTCCCTGCCCGTCGCCGCAACTTGTTGCGACGACTGCCTTTGAGGGCGAGGATGCAGGTGGGATCTTGGCTCCGGTCTTGCAGATCACACCAGAGCTTCAGGAGTCGTGTGGGGATTCACCTATGGTGCTTCCGATGGAGCTGGACTCGTTAGAGGCTTTGGAGATGGCCCCGACGTCCTTCGTGGATTGTGGAGGAATGGTGGCTCCTAGCTCTGAGGTTCTTTTTGCCAAGAAGCTTTGCGGCGTGATCGCCTGTTTAGAGGCGACTAGCCCTGGATTTGGCAAGGACATTGCTTGCGTATTGGCTGGGAAAGCTTCTGAGGACGTAATCAGGAAGGTGGAGAAATCTCTCAAGAAGGTTACCATCAAGGGCAAAAGAAGAAGGGGAGCATCGGCAACTGCGTGGTCTTAGAGTAATTGTCAGTTTACGGTTGGTCTAGGTAGAGGAAGGTTTGTTGCTTATGTTAGTTGTTGCTCTCTGTGGATGTGTGGGCTCCTGCCTGTTGTGTTGGTATTTGTTGTATGTTTTTCGCCCGGTTTCTTCCGCTAATAAACCGGGTACCCTCTTCTTAACTAATGAATAAGACAAAGTTTTTGCCTTGTTTCAAAAAAAAAAAAATGTTCCTCCCTCGCGCACTTCGTGTTTAGCGTCACTAAAAACAATCAAAGTTCGCTCAGTTCGGTGTTACTGAATCGTTGGATTATTGATGTATGGCCTCGATTAGTTCCCACTCTCGTTTCTTTTTATATTATTATTAGTGGTAACTCAGTAACTGTATATAATATATTCAGGTGGCAAACTGGCACCTCTATGCTGGCCTGCACACCCGTAAACCGAGCAGCCTGCTCCAAATCTCTATAGAGCTAGCACGCATGTTATGTACAAGTACATCTATCAGTCTGCAAATACATATCCATGTTGATCGATCGAGTAATCACCACCGCTGAACCACGACGGCGTCCAGGGCCAAAACTGAACTAAACCGGCGCAGAAACCTTCTTTCTGGCGCTGTCGTCATCGAGCTCCATGTCGCCGCCGTCTTGCTCCGACTTCTTGAACCTGTACCAGCGCGCGCAGATCACAAAATACACGAGATTAACTGCCGCCATGGCGCCGGTGACCAGGTAGAACAGGTCCACCCTGCCTTCGTCCAGATCCTGCGCCAGCCAGCTCGTGGTCCGGTGCATCACCATCACCATCAGCCCGCTAGCGTAGCTCGCCAGCGCGAACCCCAAGAAGTAGAGCGCCCCGGCGACGCTCCGCATGTTTTCCGGGAACTGCCTGTAGTAGAACTCGGTCTGCCCGATGCCGGCGAACGCCTCCGAGAAGCCCGCCACCACCTGCTGCGGCACCAGCCAGAAGCACGACATAGGCGCCGATCTCCGGCGACGCTCGTGCTCCACCGATGCCGCCACCACCATCGTGACCACGGAGAGCGCCAGCCCGACGCCGATCCGCTGGAGCAGGCTGATCCCGCCCTCGCGCTTCGTCAGGCGCCGCAGCAGTGGCACCACCACCTGGTCATACACAGGGATCCAGAGCGTGAGGGTGAGCATGTTGAAGACCACGAAGGAGCCCTGCGGGATCTCGAAGCCGGAGTGGCCTAGCCGGCGATCGGTTTGTGCCGCCTGGAGCACGGTGTAGGTGCCGAGCTGGGTGAGCACCACGAAGTAGACAATCCCCGACGACCACACCGGGAGGATCCGTGCCAGGCACTTGACCTCCTCCACCTGCTGCAGCGTGCACAGCCTCCACGGGTCCGACGGCGTCTTCCCGTCGGAATGGAGCGCGTCCTCGGGAGCCAGCGTGGCGGCCCTGTCGAGGCACGTGAACTGGTCGGTGTAGGCCAGCTTGGAGATGAGCTTGCTCCGGTGCGGCGGGTCGAACAGCTGCGAGGTTGTTGCATCAGGTAACGGGAGACGGCGCTTGCGGGCGGCTGCGACGAGGACCTGGGCGAAGCTGGTGAAGGGGCTGCCCTCGGGGCGGACGCGGACATAGAGGCGTGTGCCCATGAAGAAGACGGCGCAGGAGAGACCCATTAGCGCGGCGGGCACGGCGAGGCCCAGAGCCCAGTTGACGTTGCTCTGGAGGTAGATGATGACGGTGGCGGACAACATCATGGCCACCGTGAAGGTGAAGTAGTACCAGTTGAAGAAGCTGGCAATTCCGCGTCGCCCATCGGCGGTGCGCGGGTTGAACTGGTCAGCCCCGAACGCCAGGTTGCACGGTCGGATGCCACCGGCGCCGACGACGAGGAAGAAGAATGAGGCCAGCAGTGCGGCAAGCTGGCCGCCCGAGGGGCCATGGCATTGCTCGCCTGCTTTGGGGTTGCAGGTGGGAGGGTGGAGGGAGTGGAGAGCGGCGGTGAGGGTTAAGATGACCATTCCGATGAAAGAGGAGATGGTGGCGGCGGCGAGGGTGTTGTAGCGGCCGAGGTAGGTATCGCTGACGAAGGCGCCGGCCACGGTGGCCAGGTTGCTGGTGCCGGAAAAGACGTTGAGGAGGGTGGCCGCGCTCACGCTCGGCATGTGGTACACCGTTGTCAGGTACACCAGCATGTTCGACAGTGTTCCGATCGTACCAAGCTTCTCGAACGTCTCGTTCCCTGCACAAACAAATCCAATTCGATTACTTTCATTGTTTTACTACTACTCCAAAACTGAAGTCCGACAAAGAGCCATGTTTTTCTTAAATTCAGTTGGCATTTACCAAAATTTGTGTAAACATTATGCTGTGGCCGCTAAAAAAATGATATACCATCTCAGATAATTAGAAACCCAACAAAATTGCATATTCAAGTTATTTCGTGGACATTGACTATATACGAAGGGTTGGATTTCTGATAGCTACGCAGGAATGACATTGTGTTTGAAGTATACTTATATTAGTAGTCCAATATTAAATATTAGATAGACTAAGATTTTGTCAAAATTTTAGACCGTAGGCTCGAGGCAAGCCCGGCTTCAAATTAGTGAAGCCAAAACCGGCAGGAACAATATTTTTTTCAAATCCAGTTTGTTTTTAAGTGAAGACTGGTTTGTACAAATCTGGCCCATAATTTTCTAGTCGGCCTTAACTATAAGGATTAGATTAATTATGTGAAAACTTCTCCAAATCCGACAAAGAAATTATTTTTAACAAGGCATGCAAATAAAAAAAGTAACATTTAAATATTACCAATAATTTCCTAGCATGTAGCTTTTTTGAGTGAGTGAAGCATATAGCTAGATACTTGCTTCTAAAGAGAAAGAGTATACACCCACAGACTCCTATTTCTGCTTGAGTATATAATATTACTACCTCTGTTAAAAAACATATGACTTCCGATAAAGGGTGCAATCAAACTTCTTTATACACTAATTACTGAAGAACTATTTAAATTTGATAGATAAAAACTACACCATTAGATTGGTAATTAGAACATCTTAATTATTTTTTATACTTATGCAGATTTTTACCGTCAAAGTTGCTCTTTACCGTGCAAAAGATAAGATATCGTCTATTTTGGAACAGAGGGAGTAAAGAAGAAAATAATAGATAACCCCAAACCCGACGTCGCCATTGCAGAATAAGAGACAAAAATTGTAAGTTACAACCACATAAAAGGCCTTTTCTTTCTTTTCTAAAGGAGGTTAGACCACCACGTAAGATAAAAAGATAATAAAGCCATTGTGTAAGGGAAAACGAAGAAGGATCGTTGGAGGATAGTGAGTTGTCCATCCTCTGCCTTTGTAGATAAAACTACAACAGATTTCGATAAATCTGAAATATGTGTTCTTAAAATTGGAGTATCTTCTTTTGTGCTCTCTGACTCTGAGGGGTCTTCTTCTTTTTTGAAAAAACAAACAAACAAAGGAAAGGGATAATCGCACTAGTGGTGAAGAATGAGTAAATTTAGTTTAATAAACTTTAACATCTTGGATTGTATTGTTTTACTGTATTCATAACAGAAGGGTGTGTGTGTTTTTTGATAGAAAAAATAAACAAAAAGGAGGAGGATAATTGCACTAGTGGAGTGGTAAAAAAAACGAAAGGGAGGATATGGGTACGTAGCAGCTTTTCTGGACTTGGATGGAAGCCACACACATGGCCTGCCTACTTTCTTTCTTTCTTTTTTTTGTTTTAGATGGTCACACACACATGGCCGGGCAGGTGATTGGATAGATTTGTGAAGCAAGGGGGGTACATGCATGACTACATGTCATGGCACGGCACGGCATATTCAGGCAACCAACTGAATTATTGTACGTCACACCATCCGCTCCCACTTCTGCTTTACTGTTTGCTTTTAAGATCGGCCACATGCACAGTTTGTTGAGATTCAGTACAAGAAATAAATTCGCAGCAGGATTTAAACAGCTTCTGATTGATTTGTGTTGTGTGCATTGCTTTTCACTCGAGATGCAGCTAGAGGCCACTCAGCACAAGAGATGAAGGCAGAGAAGTCTTTCTTACGAGTATCTTAGGAAATAGAACTGTGTGTGCATGGCAATTGCAGAGTAAAAGCAAAAGAGAGGGAGGAGGTAGATCTCGAACTGCAATCACCTATGACGTATGGCATGGCCTTCCATCCGCGGTGGTTCTGGACGGGCTCGTCGGCGTTCTCCTCCTTGGAGGAGGAGAAGACCTTCGCCGTCTTCTCCATGCTGGCCTTGCGCTCCTGCTCCTCCTCCTGCTGCTGCTGAGGCCTGGCGGCGTCCATCTCTTACTGCTGAACACTACTACTGCACTAGGTAAGCAGACAATCTCATAAGACTGAAGCAGGTAGCTAGATAAGCAAGATCGAGGTAGTGTGGGTGTTGCTGCAGCTAGTGTAGGAAGAGGCTGGGTGTATAAATAAGGCAGCCAAGCCAGGCCAGAGCATGGAATCTTTTTTTGCTTCAAAGATACTTAGCCGCTTTTTTTTTTTTTTTTTTTGAGATAACTTAGCCGCTTGTTGGGAGAAGAGAGTGAGAGAGACGGCAGGCCACGAAGAAGCTAGCGAAGTTTCTCCCTCTCACTCTCCTTTCTCGTCGCTAGACGAAACTAATTGCCTGCTGTACTGAGGTATTGCAGAAAGCTACAGCTAGCGGTTTTCAGACAGTGTAGAGCCTAGCCATGCATAATGCAGCCATCAAGCTAGTTAAGTGGGGGCAAGCAAGCAAATAATTGAGAGGTCAAGGCCGTTTCAGCAGCGATACATGTATGTGTCAATGTGTGTGTGAAAGAGAAGCAAGCCACTAACGTACGTACAGTGGAAATTATGAATCGACAAAACGGAACCAATCATGCCTAGAGGAGTTCCGGCCGTGCAGTTGCCTAGTGTACGCAGTTTACATAATCTCCGGCGTGATGTTTTTGGCTCCGGGAGCATTTTTTTTAAATAAAAATTTGTAAACGCGTTAGAAAATATCAAAAAATCCGGACAAAAAATATCACTTGTACGTCTTGATACTCTATGTGCTCATAAAGTCATTTCACATAAAACCAATATTTTTATCTCGTGTGTAAAAATAATAAAATTTGATGTTAAAATAATCTTTCCACGAGACATCGTTTTGTCTTTTTTACATAGGCAGTAAAAAAAGTCGTTTTTCTCGAAACTTGGCGTTCCCACGTAGAATGTCGATATGTACGCGTCAACTTTTTATTTACAATTTTTTAACATTTTAAAATCTTTTCTCCGTGACAGGAACATATACTCAGAGTGAATGTACCCACAAACTCTATTATTTTTATAGGAGCAACATGTTACCAGGAAAAAAAAATGTAGTGATGGAATGTGTACACACGTGGTGTACAAGCCAGCCAGACAGTGGGAAAGCAGGAACGGGAACAGTACGCATAGCAGCTAGCAAGTGTGGTGGTAAACCAAGCGTGCCGTTTCTGTGACTGCAACCATGAAAATTGGACTGTTGCATGACTAGCTAGCGACTCGACGCGGTCGACCGACCGGTCATGTGAATTTAATTGTGTGCATGCATATATACACGTCTCCCTCGTTACATCCAGCTTGAGATCTCACGCGTCGAGGCTAGCTAGCTGTTGCTACTCGATTTGATTTCTTGCGCGATTCATTTCACGTCGGCCATCTCCACGACTTAAATTCATGCTCTAATTGAACTGACCTACACATATACACGTGGAAATCAAACACGCGCAAACTGTATTTATCTACTTTGTTTTTTTTCTAATATCTACTGCATTTACACGTGAAAACTTCATTCGGTCTATGCTCACTACCGGAAAATTCATAGTTGCCGAGCATCTGACTGTTTGTTGAGTGTTTTTTGTTCGGAACCAGGCAAACAAGATCTTTGTCGAGTGATTCATAGAAAACACTCGGCAAAAAATAGGTACTCGGCAAATAGAAACTTTGTCAAGAGGCCTTTAGTGCCGGTTTTAGAGGCCCTCTAGTCCCGGTTTGCCAATCGGGACAGGCAAATCGGGACTAAAGCCCCCCGGCACGCTCTAGTATGTTGACTTCATGAACTTTATCCGGGTCAATGAACCCAATGTCCGAGATTCCTTCCCTTTTAATTGCATTCGAGTATCTTTATTCTGCATTATAGCGTACCAAGGATTATAGAACGAACTGAGCTAAAAACTTAAAATTATAGGAATAAATCACTTACAGACAATAGCAACTGATGATAGCTTTGTCGAGGGCGCGTTGATTGTATAACTGAAAAAGTTTGCTAAAATCAACTTGCACACCGTATACTTGGAAGTAGTGCTCTTCCTTAACTCTCGCCATGACACCGACTATATCTTCCTTTGCGGCTTTCAAGTACCATTCATACAACTTACGCATCTTTGTTAGTAGATACTGGACCTGCTCAGGTCTAACCAAAGGCTGCCCAGGAACATAATTATATACGACCTCAACTACAGGGTAACCAGTGTCGCCTATGCGTTGTTGAGCAACATTTAGACCAGTACTGTCGTTCTATACGTCTTTGTCGGGAAATACCTTGAGCGGGGGGACCGATTGTACATCCCGTTCTCCGAGCTGGGGAACTTTTTTCCCGCTTTTCCGCTTCTCCATCTCTGAGTTATATGACTTGTCAATAGAGCGCTCATAGTCTGATGCCGGCTTTGGTGGAGGGTTATATAAGTTATCCAAGCAGCGCCTAACGACATCCGGATCTAGTCTTTGCCTTGGCTCGGGCTTTTTCGGTGCAAAATGGGCATCCACCTCGGCCTTCGAGATGGCATTGGTTTCCTCGTCAGTCCTTTCGTAAGGTAACTTCTCAGGAGTCTTGACTTTTGTCTTCTTTCTCTTTGTCCTCTTATGAGGCGAACTAGTGGGCTTCTGCTTATTTAGCAGCTTAGTGGGCGGAGTCAGCTGGAGTCGCGCCGGAGATGGAGACGGACTCGCGCTGGGGTCCCTCTGGAGTAGGGGTGGACTTAGAGGTGGTGGACTGCTAATCGGAGGAGTCGGTGGCCTTGGTGCCGAGCTTGGAAACACGATGTGTTTCTTGTTCCATAGAACGAAACCATGTTTGACTTCTCCCAGTGTCTTCTCCTCGTCACCTCCAGGAATGTCAAGCTCCAGTGTGTCAAATCCCGGCATAATTTTATCCACCCCGACACGAGCATAGCCAGCTGGAATCTGACCAAGATGGTAGCTTGCTCCAGGTTGATTTGGTAAAGCATAGCCGACCACCACCTTGAAGGATATGTTCTTCATTGACATATGTAGCTCACAATCTTTCTTCTCCGTGACATCATCCGTGGGGTAGTGAGCCGCCGACTATTCGAATGCAGATGCTTCTAGCTGCATGGAACCCACGCTACTTTTCCGCTGATCAGATAGGACTTCAGGACATTCTAGCTGCTGCTGAGATGCCCTATGCTGACTGATTGAGTCCAGTAGGTCCTGCTGCCGCTGCACCTTGCGTTCCAATTCCGATTATCGGTCTGACTCCTTCTTCTTCTTTCTCTCACGGCTTCTATAACTGTCAGCGTACTCCGGAAATCCTTTCTTCCACGAAACACTGGGTCCATAGCCTCGACACCGTCCAACGTGTTCAGGATTCCCGAGGGCGAGTGTCAGCTCGTCGTTCTCTCTCTCGGGCTGGTACTCTCCCTTTCGAACTTTTTCTATTGCGTCCTCAAGCCCTTTGGTGATTGTTTCAACTTTTTCCTTCCATTTTCTTTTTGCAACAATCCGCCCTGTCTGTGGATCCAAGGCTGCCCCATGCGCGTACAACCAGAACTTGGACCTCTCGGGCCAGTCCGCTGTCTGTGGAATGATCCCTTTAGCAAGCAGTTTTGCTTCAAAGGCTTTCCACTTAGGCACGGTTGTCTTGTAGCCACCTGTCCCCAAACGATGGTGATATGTCTTCTTCGTAGTATTTGCCTTATTTATGGCCGATCGGGCCACAACGGAAGACGATTCCTTATACGCCACAAATGCGGGCCAGTCATGTTTTATCTTCTCTAGTGCTCCAATGAACTCTGGAGCTTGTTTGTTCTTCTGATAATTACCCCATAATGTTTTCTTCCAGCTCTGGAATTGTACGGCCATCTTCTTAAGAGTCCACTCCATGACTTTCTCCTTCTTGTCATCTTTGAGACCTCGCGGTAGGTTGACATGTGTCAAGAGCGTCTCCCAAACCATTTCTTTTCTTTTTTCGTCGACATAAGTAGCTCCACTGTTCACGTCCTTCGGCTTATGCCATTCTTGAAGGGTGATCGGGATCATGTACCTAACAAGAGCTCCGCATTGATTTATAAATTTACGGCGGCTCTCTATGGGTTCCAGCAGTTCGCCATCATCACTAACTTTGTCGATCGATATCCTTGCATCATCATCGCCCAACCATTTGGTCGGGCCTCGTTTCTTAGGCGCAGATTGGCTTGATCCGGAGGGCTGAAAGAAAAATGATTCATTAATAAGTGCAATACAAATCAATTAATGCATCTAGTGATCAACAGAGGCTATCTTAATATACCTCGCCAGAGTTCGTTAATGCCCCTTCGTCGTCTCTACTTTGTTCTAGCTCAACTCCCTCACCGAAGTCGTTCAAAAACTGTGAGCTGAAATCGTCTCCACCGGCATCTTCTCCACCGTGTGCACCTTCATATATTATCTGACGCATTTGCTCTTCATATTCGTCGTCTCTGTCAGAGGGGTCCATAGCTTAACTACAAACAATTTAGAATATGTTAAAAATGGCTAACAAATTACTTCTAACAAAACTAGAAAATTTAAATTTTTAGCCTAATAGCTAATTTATACCAACTACTAGCAAATTTAAAATTCATAGCAACTACAACTTAAAATTCATAGCTAATAGCTAATAAATAGCCTAATAGCCTAATAATTTATCTTCTAACATTTTTTTCTAACAAATTAGTTCTAACATGGCTAACACTAATTTTGCCTAATTTTCATCTAAAAAATTATAGCTATACACAATTTTCATCTTTAGAATTTTTTTAAAAACTAACCTAATAATAAAATCTAATATCTAGTAAATCTAATAGTAAAATTGCACTAAAAAAACCTAATAATAAAATTGCACTAAAAAACCTAATAATATAATTGCACTCAAAAACCGGAAATTCACTTTGGCTCCCGGGTGCACCTGCACCCGGTATGCCTTTTGATTTTTTAAAAATTGAAAACTTTTCGACAAATTCCGAAAATAATCATGCACGTACCTGAGTATGCTCCGCACCACCGTGACAAATTTCGCACCGAAATGAGACCGTATGCTCCCTGTGCAAAAATGACAAAATTCTGACAGAAATTCAAAATTTTGGATCTCATTTTCTGTCAGAATTTTGTCATTTTTGCACAGGGCGCATACGATGTCATTTCGGCGCGAAATTTGTCACGGTGGTGCATAGCATACTCAGCCAAAACGGTGCTCCCCTCAAAAACCTAATAATAAATTACATCATATATCATATAACATATAAATCCTAAAATGGATAAAATCCTAATAGCTAAAATCCTAAAATGGCTAAATCCTAAAATGGCTAAAATCCTAATAGCTAAAACCCTAAAATGGCTAAAATCCTAAAATGGCCGAAGTAATAGAACTTACCTTGGGCCGGCAATGGAGGACGGGACGAGCAGGCAGGAGCGACGGACGGCGGACGGCGGGAGCAGCGACGGACGGTGGGGAGAGCAGGAGCGACAGACGGCGGGAGGAAGGTGGGAGAAGCAGCTACGACAGCCGGCGGGAGCAGGAGCCGCGCCGGGAAACGGCCGGGAGCAGCAGGGGCGACGGGCGGCGGGAGCAGCAGTGCGAGTGGCGGCGCGCCAGAGGAGAGGAGAACGGCCGCGCGCCGGAGGAGAGGAGACCGGCCGCGCACGGCGTCTGGGAGGGGCAGGGCTTCGCCGGAGGAGCAGAGGTCGGGGGCGTCGGGGAGAGGAGAAACTAATAGAGGAATGGGGAGATCGGGGCGCCGGTGGGGAGTTAGAAAGCCTACAACAGGCCTCTAGTACCGGTTGGTAACACCAACCGGGACTAGAGGTCCTCTAGTAAACCTCTTACCGGTTGGTAGCACGAACCTGTACTAGATGTTTTTCGGGCCGCCACAGAAATTTGCGCACGCGCGGCAGCCCTTTAGTCCCGCGCGCGAAGCCCGTTTTTCTTTTTCTTTAATTTCTTTTTTAAAGAATGTAATAAAATTATAAAATCAATATCTTTTGATCTGCTTATCAGAAAAATGCAAGTAATATATCAAGTTGTTCAGAAAAATGTAATCTATCTATTTTATTACGAATTGATTAATGTTTCAAATTATTTTCTAAAAACTTGTAAAAATCATATCTATTGATTTTTTATGTCTATTGATTTTTTTATATATATTCATTTCATTCATATGTATTGATTTAATTGTACAAATCAAGTCAAATTATTTTCTAAAAATTTGTAAAAATCATATCTATTGATTTTTTTTACACCTATTCATTTCATTCATATCTATAGATTTAATTGTCCAAATCAAGTCAAATTATTTTCTAATTTTTTTAAAAAAATCATATCTATTGATTTAGTTTATATCTATTGATTTTTTTTACATCTATTCATTTCATTCATATCTATTGATTTAATTGTCCAAATCAAGTCAAATTATTTTCTAAAAAATTGTAAAAATCATATCTATTGATTTAATTTATATCTATTATTTTTTTTACATCTATTCATTTCATTCATATCTATTGATTCAACCGGGACTAAAGACCACCAAAATATAAGGCAATAATTTGAC
Organism: Puccinellia tenuiflora; assembly: GCA_012064385.1. Lineage (NCBI taxonomy): Eukaryota > Viridiplantae > Streptophyta > Magnoliopsida > Poales > Poaceae > Puccinellia > Puccinellia tenuiflora. Next base: position 55,269 of record QRDG01000510.1, read on the forward strand.
TTAATTTGTAAAAATTATTTTCTACGAGCATATATCACGGCCGGGACTAAGGGTTGGCAAAAGATAAGGCACACATATCAATGTGGGAGCTGAAGGTGAAGATAAGGCACACATACCAACGTGGGAGCTGAAGGCCAGGAGTTGTCCTTTAGTCCCGGTTCCAACTACCAACCGGGACTAAAGGTGAAGAGTTGCCCTAATCTTTTACCTATAAGTACCCACCATGAGGAGGAAGAGGAAGAACAAGAGCATGGCAATAGCAGAAAGAGAAGATAGAGGACTCCTCTATGCACGAGCTTCTCGAAGATGTCGTTGGGCAGTGACCTATGACATCTTTGAGGGGCTCGGCATAGAAGCGTTCTCTCAGTGCTAAGAGGGTTCATACTGTAGTCAAGCTACCCGGAAAGCGAAGACAGAGGACTCCTCTATGCACGAGCTTCTCGAAGATGTCGTTGGGCAGTGACCTATGATAGCTTCGAGGGGCTCGGCATAGAAGTGTTCTCTCAGTGCTAAGAGGGTTCATACTGTAGTCAAGCTAGCCGAAAAGCGAAGACAGAGAACTCCTCTATGCACGAGTGATATGTGTCAAACATATCTATAATTTTTGATCATGCCATGCTTGATTCCTATCATTATTACATGTTTATGCTACATTATTATATCATTTCAAGGCATTTTATTGGACTAACCTATTGACAAGATGCCCAGTGCCAGTTCCCTGTTTCTGTGATGTTTTTGTTGCAGAAAGTTACTTCTGGAAATATTCTCAGAATTGGACGAAAATTTACGATGATTTTTTATTCAAGAAATGAGGAAGGGAGCCAGAAGGGCGACCCCGGGAGGGACCCACAGCCCTGGGGCGGGTCCCACCCACGGGTGAGAGGGGGGCCACGGAGCCATCTTCACCGCCACCGCTGCCTCCGGGATGAGTTGTGAGTAGTTCCCCCGCGGACTATGGGTTTGTAGCAGTAGCTAGATGGTACTCTCTCCCCCTTGGTGTTCAATACCATGTTCTCGTGAGCTGCCCTACATGATCGAGATCAATCCGATGTAATATGCGTTGTATTTGTTGGGATCCGATGGATTGGCACGTTATGATCGGATTATTTATGTTTATGAATTGTTGTTGCTGCAATGTTGTTATGCTTAATGCTTGTCACTAGTGCACGAGTGGCATGATCTTAGATTTGGGAGCGTTATGTTTGCATGACTATAATTGATGCTTAGATCGTATCTACAAATTGTATGCACCTGTTATTAGTCCGGAACCGGAGACCTCGAGTGACAGAAACGGGGACATCGATGGGAATGGTTAGTAACTTGAGGATTGCATGTGTTCATTGTGTGTTAATGCTTTGCTCCGGTGTTCTATTAAAAGGAACACCTTAATTGCCATTTGTTGCTTAATTGGCCCGGCTGAAACCGGATGGCAGGACAAAAGATGTTGTGCGAATTCTCATTGCGAGTAGTTACAACTATATATGGAATACATGCCTACGTTTGATTGATAAACTGAATGCTTTGTCATAATTAATTAATTAGTGCAATTCTGTCAATTGCCCAACTGTAATTTGTTCACCCAATGCATGATTATTTGCTTAGGAGAGCCGCCACTAGTGAAACTATGAACCCCGGTCCATATTTCTCCATCATTGCTTTCGTGTTTCTGTTACTATTGTTCTTAAATCACTGTTGCTTTCACCTCTCTCGTGTTACTTGTGCTTCTCCAGGTGTGGCTGAATTGACAACTCAGCTATAACGACCTCTAAGTATTCTTTGGCTCCCCTTGAGTCTAATCAATAAATTGGGTTATACTACCCGCGAAGACTGTTGCGATCCCCTACACTTGTGGGTTATCAACGAGCTTCTCGAAGATGTCGTTGGGCAGTGACCTATGACATCTTCGAGGGGCTCGGCATAGAAGCGTTCTCTCAGTGCAAAGATGACAACAAAATCAGTGCAATCACTGCTCAAATTATTGTTCCATTCTCCTAAAAGTTAGTTCTGTCACAACAAAATAAGTGCAATCCCTAGACATGAACACAATAATTAAAATTAGGAAGTTCAGTCATCACCAACATCCCCATCTAGTGTTTCTTCGTGTGTGTCCCTTTCTTCTGATTGCGCCGTAACCATGGACAATCTTTATCATTTAACACGATGCTTGGGTCAGTGTTCACTGTGAAGGGCGGAATTTCATCAAACTTATTGTAATCTTCTGACATGTCTGTCTTGTCCTCCACTCGCACGATGTTTCTTTTCCCTGAAAGAACTATGTGGCGCTTTGGCTCACCGTATGATGTATTCACTTCCTTACCTTTTCTTTTTCTCGGTTTGGTTGGCATGTCCTTCACATAGAAAACCTGAGCCACATCATTGGCTAGGACGAATGGTTCGGTTTGTACCCAAGATTGTTGAGATCCACCGTAGTCATTCCGTATTGCGGGTCTACCTGTACCCCGCCTGTCAGGTTGAACCATTTGCACCAAAACAAAGGGACCTTAAAAGAATATCCATAGTCAAGCTCCCATATCTGCTCTATGTAACCATAATATGTGTCCTTTTGCCCATTATTGTTTGATGCATCAAAGCGGACACCACTGTTTTGGTTGGTGCTTTTTTTATCTTGGGCGGCCGTGTAATATGTATTCCCATTTATCTCGTACCCTTGGAAAGTCAATATAGTCGAAGATGGTGACTTGGCCAACAAATACAACTCATCTCCAACAATGGTGTTATTCATGAGATATGTTTGTAACCAACAGCCGAAAGTCTCCATGTGTTTTCCTTGAATCCAGGAGTCAGTACGCGCCGGGTTTTCAGAGCGTACAATATTCATGTGTTCCTCGATATGCGGAGCCACCAAGCTGGAATTATGTAGAACTGTGTAGTGTGCTTGAGTGAAAGAATGCCCATCCATACTCATTATTGCTTTCTTTTCTAGCATGCCTTTTCCACGCAGTCTCCCCTTATGGCGTGATTGAGAAACATCGATCGGCTTAAGGTCAGGAATAAAGTCAACACAAAACTCAATGACCTCCTCTGTTCCATAGCCCTTGGAGATGCTTCCTTCTTGTCTAGCACAATTACAAACGTATTTCTTTAAGACTCTCATGAACCTCTCAAAGGGGAACATATTGTAGAAATACAGGACCGAGAATGGAAATCTCTTCGACTAGGTGAACTATGAGGTGCGTCATAATATTGAAGAAGGATGGTGGGAACACCAACTCGAAGCTGACAAAACATTGGACCACATCCTTCTGTAAACTTTGTTGAGTTTCTGGATTGATCACCTTCTGAGAAATTGCATTGAGAAATGCACATAGCTTCACAATGGGTAATCGAACATTTTCTGGTAGAAGCCCCCTCAATGCAACCGGAAGTAACTATGTCATAATCACGTGACAGTCATGAGACTTTAGGTTTTGGAACTTTTTCTCTGCCATATTTATTATTCCCTTTATATTCGACGGGAAGCCAGATGGGACCTTGATACTGCTCAGGACTTCAAAAAAGATCTCCTTCTCTTCTTTTTTAGGAGCGTAGCTAGCACGACCTTGATACTTCTCTGGATACAGGTCGTCGTCTCCTTCGTGCATACGTTGCTGGTCATATCGTGCATCCGGTGTATCTTTCGTCTTCCCATACATGCCCAAGAAGTTTAGCAGGTTCACGCAAAGATTTTTCGTCACGTGCATCACGTCGATTGCAGTGTGAACCTCTAGGATTTTCCAATAGGGTAGCTTCCAAAATATAGATTTATTCTTCCACATGGATGCGTGTCCGTCAGCATCATTCGGAACAGATTGTCCGCCAGGACCCTTTCCAAAGATTACTTTTAAATCTTTGACCATACCATATATATCTTCACCGGTAGAGCGGGTAGGCTTCGTCCGGTGATCTGTCTCACCTTTGAAATGCTTGCCTTTCTTTCTTAAGAGATGCTTGGTCGGAAGAAATCGACGATGCCCCAGGTACACAATCTTTCTACATTTCTCCAAATATATACTATCAGTCTCATGTAAATAGTGCGTGCATGCATGATATCCCTTGTTTGTCTGTCCTGAAAGGTTACTAATAGCAGGCCAATCATTGATGGTTACAAACAGCAACGCTCGTAGGTCAAAATCCTCCTGTTTGTGCTCATCGCATACACGTACACCTTCTTCACGCCACAACTGTAAAAGTTATTCAACTAATGGCCTCAGGTACACATCAATGTCGTTGCTGGGTTGCTTCGGGCCTTGGATAAGCACTAGCATCATAATGAACTTCTACTTCATGCACAACCAAGTAGGGAGGTTAAGATACATAGAGTCACAGGCCAGGTGCTATGACTGCAGCTCTGCTACCCAAAAGGATTCATGCCACCTGTACTTAGACCAAACCTTAAGTTCCTTGCGTCACCTGCAAAGTCGTTGAACTCTCTGTCAATTTTTCTCCACTGCGACCCATCAGCGGGGTGTCTCAGCATCACGTCTTTCTTACGGTCTTCTTTGTGCCATCGCAATAACTTGGCATGCTCTTTGTTTTGGAACAAACATTTCAACCATGGTATTGTAGGAGCATACCACATCACCTTCGCAGGAACCCTCTTCCTGGGGCGCTCACCCTCAACATCACCAGAGTCATCTCATTTGTTCTTATACCGCAATGCACCGCATACCGGGCATGCATTCAAATTCTCGTACTCCTCACCGCGGTAGAGGATGCAGTCATTAATGCATGCATGTATCTTTCGCACCTCTAATCCTAGAGGGCAGACCACCTTCTTTGCTTCGTACGTACTAGGGGGTAATTCGTTATCCTTTGGAAGCGTCTTTTTTAATATTGTCAGCAACTTTTCAAATCCCTTATCAGATACACCATTCTCTGTCTTCCATTACAGCAATTCCAGTGTGGTACCCAGCTTTTTTTTTTGGCAATCTTCGCAATTTGGGTACAACAATTTTTTGTGATCCTCTAACATGCGCTCCAACTTCAACCTCCCGTTTTCACTTCCAAAGTTTAACTGTGCATCAAGAATGGCTCGACGAAGATCATCATCGGGCTCATCAACAATGACCTCTTCTTCAGCTTCGTCTTCCCCCACTGTAGTACCACTGTGTGCAGTGAACATAGGATAGTTGTCATCATCCTGTTCTTCATTGTCTTCCATTATAACCCTTGTTTCTCCGTGCTTGGTCCAACAATTATAGCCAGACATGAAACCGGACTGCAACAGGTGGAAGTGAAGGGTTTTTGAGGGAGAGTAATCCTTCGTATTCTGACAGACACTACATGGACAACTAATAAAACCATTCTGCTTCTTGTTTGTCTCAGCCACACGGAGAAATTTATGCATTCCATTAATGAACTCGGGACTGCGTCGGTCACCGTACATCCATTGCCGGCTCATCTGCATTATATAAGTATATAAAAAATCATTACACACAACATCATGAATAGAGAAGTGACCAAATTAATTAATTAATACAAGTTCATCACATTAAAACCAAAGTAGAGTAGTGACCAAATGTAATACATAGTTCTCATAAAACATACATTGAAACTAACATACAACTATCTAATGCGATCAAAATCGCAACTAAGGTAACCATTGATCCAACAGCATAATGATGCCAAGCCTATTTATTAATGGCATATTTTCTAATCTTCAAGCACATTGCATCCATCTTGATCTTGTGATCATCGACGACATCGGCAAGATACAACTCCAATTTCATCTTCTCTTCTTCAAATTTTCTCAATTTTTCTTTCAAATCATCGTTTTCTTTTTCAACTAAATTTAACTTCTCGACAAGAGGGTCGGTTGGAATTTCCGGTTCATATATCTCCTAGATAAAAATATCCATGTCAAGTGTTGGTCGGCATAATTGTCATAAACTCAAAATTAAACAAATAGTTATAAAAGATAATATACCGCATCCGAATCATAGACCGGACGAGGGCCGACGGGGACGGATATCAAAACCATGGCACTATACATATAACAAACAATCATACAAGTAAGAAAAATTATACAAGTAACTATGTAAATCATACAAATAAGAATTTGTTTTTTTAATAAGAACAAGAGGCTCACCAAGGTGGTGCCGGCGATGGGGCGGCGCGGGCGATCGACGGGGGTGAGGAAGGGGACAGGACGGCACTAAAACCCACAAATCATAATTTAATTTGAGCTCAAATTGCATATAAAACAAATGAACTCCCTAATGTAGGCATTTCATCAAACACCTATCAAGCACTAGAAAAATGATATGAGCTAAACTAGCAACGAAATGAGCTAAACAGGCAATGCCGAATGAAGGATGAAGTTGCTAACCCTTGAATAGATGGGTGCCGCCAATCTTGACAAATGGTGGAAAAAAAGGGGATGAACTCGAGCTCGGGAGAGGAAACAAAGAGCAAAAATGGAGTGTGCTCTCGAGCAGGAAAAATGGAGATGGCAGCTCGGGGTAGGAGATGATATAGTAAACCTTTTACTACCGGTTTGTATCACGAACCGGGACTAAAGGTCCATCTTTACTACCGGTTCGTGATACGGACCGATACTAAAGGTGCTCGCGCTGGGACCCACCTCTGCCGCCGCCTGCCGCACACCTTTAGTCCCGGTTCGTATAACGAACCGGGACTACAGGGTCCGGTCGAACCGGGACTGGTTCTGGCTGGTGCCCTACCTGTTCGAACCGGGACTAATGCCTAACCTTGTCCCGGTTTGAAACATGGCCAGGACGAAAGACAAGTATGGAAGGGTG
>QRDG01000510.1:63738-91783 GCA_012064385.1 Puccinellia tenuiflora
AAAGAGAAATATATCTCAAATTGATCAGAATCGACGATATGGTTCGGATTCTGAACGTACTTTCCTGATAGAAATGAATGGATAGGTGTCGCTCGTTCTGCCATATGGTCAATCCACATAAATGAAACCACAAGTTATGCGGACTGGCGCAAGCGATCGAGCTGTACAGCAGCTACGCGCTTGGAACGCGACGGACATGCAGCAGATCGCTCTGCTCTGGTGTGCGTACAATTTTTTTTAAAATACATTGGATTCATTCTGATCTTAGTTCATAATAACAACAGAACATAGTTAAAATACGGCAGTTCATACATATTTTTAGGGCTTACATATAAAACCTTGTCTAATCTAACCCATAAACCCATCTGCCTCGGCGGCACCGCTACTCACTATCTGACGAGGGGTAGACCTGGTTGAGGCGCTGGCGGCGCCGCACCTCGTCCCACTCCCGCTCGCAGCAGTGTGCTCGGCATCCTGCCGGAAGCCCTGCCTCAGCCGCACCTCGTTCATCACCTCCTGAAACTCGGCACCAGCATGGCGCCGCTTCTCCGCGTGACGCTCAGAGCGCACGGACTTGGCGAGAACGCTCGCCTCCAGCTCGTCGGGGTCGACGATCTTGACGAGCTCCTCGCCGTCATCGGTGGAGTCGGAATAGACGCTTGAGAAGGACTCGTTGTCGCTGGGCTCGGTTGAGGGTGCCGGCAGCGGTGGCGCACGTGCGGCGGCCCGCGAGGACCCAGCCTCCCCATCGGGGCGTCGCGGCGGTGGGGTTGGAGAATTGGGCCTGGGGGTGCGCGACGGCGACCGCGCCTACGGCCCAATTCCGAGAGGCGGCGCTTCTCCGCGTCGTCGTCGCCGCCCGCAGGATCACGTCCACCGCCGCTCCCGTGAAGGCCGCCACGGCGGCGCCCGGATGACATGGAGCGAGAGGAGAGGGGTTTGGAGAAACTGCACGGAGGAGGCCAGAAGGTCACGGAGGAGAGTGGTTTGGAGAAACTGCAGGGAGGCGGTGAGAACTTAAAGGACGAGCGGGGTGAATGGTCAAACTTGGTATTTTTACATTTTTCGGAAACTTCGTTCGTGGTAGCTCATTTGTGTGACGGTTCTTTTATGACAATGTGTGCAGGTTTTGTATTTTTTCGATTGTTTTTGAATTAGTTATGCTCATTTGACCTCGATCGTGGCTCCTCACCCGTGCTATGGCTTTTTCGTGAAGCCTTATTCGTGCAAATGTATGTAAACCATATTTATATTTTTTTATCGTTACTATATGACATAAGATGACTATGTGCGAAGGTTTCATATTTTTTTGATTTTTTTGAATTTGTTATGCTCATTTCAAAGTGTTCGAGGTCTCTCACTTGATTTAAATTTTTTTCGTAAAAATGTATATAAACCATATTTATATTTTTTTGTCGTTAGTATACAACATTATAAGACCATGTGTGCAAGTTTCATATTTTTTTTTGAATTACTTATGCCATACCCTAATTTGGTCATCTTTCTCGAAATCTCTACTACTGTGTTCAAGATATCACATTTGAGTGAAGCCTTTTTCATGCAAATGTATGTAACCATATTTATATTTTATTATCTTTACTATATGACATAAGATGACTATGTGCGAAGATTTCATATTCTTTTTTTGATTTTTTTGAATTAGTTATGCCCATTTCAAAGTGTTCGAGGTCTCTCACTTGATTTAAAGATTTTTCGTAAAAATGTATATAAGCCATATTTATATTTTTTTTGTCGTTGGTATACAACATTAGAAGACCATGTGCGCAAGTTTCATATTTTTTGATTTTTTGAATTAGTTATGCCATACCATAATTTGGTCTAACCTCAGAAAACCCCGTTGACCGCCTCAAAACCCCGCTAACCCTAGCGCCGAACTACAACCGTTCGATCATACCCTAGCGCCAAATTACAACCGTCGGATATGGTCTTCTAGAAGGAAATTTGTGGCCAGGCTGCGGGCAGGCTCCGCGCCGTCCGATATGGATCGCATGGACGGTTCCGATCAGATTTTGTAAGGCGATCCGCGAGAGACTGGTTCTGCAATGTGATTGGCCGCGTAGGACTTGGCAATTCTCTGTCTTCGCCTGTGACGGGTGGGGCCGGCTGTCCCATTGCCCAGTAGATAGTTTTGTCGCACGTACGGACTGGTTAGCATGTTTAGTCCCACCTCGCTAGTTTATAGAGTGTACGACCAGTTTATAAGTCCCGAATGTGGGACCCTACCAGAGGATTAGCCAGTATTGGTATCCTAAATAGGACACTAATATCTGGTTAATCCTCTTTTTCAACTTATAAAAGAATTGAAAATTATTTCATTTTTCAACCTTGATATCTCGTGCAAACAAATTTAGAACCCGAGTCGAGCTCTGATTAATCCTCTTTTTCAACTTATAAAAAATAGAAAATCATTTTAATAGCTTTTTAAGATAAAAGCAACTCTCCACAACTTAGGGATCAAAGACTTCTATAATCTTGATTTAATAGCTTTTTAAGATCAAAGCAAAGAAAACTATTTACTGTTAAACCAATTATCCAAATGAAACAAAACTTTCTCAGATTTCAAATCGAGCTATATACGTCTTACTGATTTTATTTCAATTTTTTCTAAAATGATTTTTTAGCTTTTTTTTACTCACGCTGTATCTGGCGCCCATAAATCCACCATCCATTGAACCCAAAAATATGTTCTCGAAATTAAATATTATAGAAAAAATTCTAGTAAGCATTATTTGTTTCGTTTTGTATTCTCGGAAAATTTCGTGTCATTTAGACCAATCGTTTATGATTCAATAGCTTTTTAAGATCAAATCAAAGAAAGTTATATACTGATAAACCAATTATACAAATGAAACAAAACTTTCCTAGAATACAAATCGGGCTATATACGACTTACTGATTTTTTTTTTCAATTTTTTCTAAAATGCTTCATTTTTTAGTTCCCGGTAGAGCATTGCCAATTGTTTATGATTTAATAGATTTTTAAGATCAAACACAAAGAAAGCTATTTACTGATAAACCAATTATCCAAATGAAACAAAACTTTCCCTGAATACAAATCGGGCTATATACGACTTACTGATTTTGTTTCAATTTTTTCTAAAATGCTTCATTTTTTAGTTTTAAGATCAAACCCAAAAAAAACTATTTACTGATAAACCAATTATCCAAATGAAACACAACTTTTCCATAATACAAATCAGGCTATGTACGACTTACTGACTTTTTTTTATTTTTGTAAAATGATTCATTTTTTAGTTCCCTGTCGAGCATTAACTATCGTTTATGATTTAATAGCTTTTTGAGATCAAAGTAAAAAAAGCTATTTACTAATAAACTAATTATTCAAATGAAACAAAACTTTCCCAGAACATAAATTAGGCTATATACGAGTTCCAGATTGTTTTTCAATTTTTCTAAAATGTTTATTTTTTAGTTGCCCGTCGAGTATTTACAGATAAACCAGTTATCCAAATGAAACAAAACTTTAATTCACTGAATCCCCGTCAGTCATTGATGTAGTGGGGACGGCGAGCAACATGGGTGCGCGCGGGTGCATGCACTCCTGCTCCAGTCCGGCCCTACCACGGTCCCATTCGTGAGCGCGATTGAAAACGAGGTGCCCCAGGCCGACCCCACTAGTCAGGACAACTAACGGTCAAACAAGGTTGACCCGATGGAAACGGCCGCTTGGCCGGCTATGAGACTCGATAGAGCGAAATAGGGTAAAAATGAGGAAAGCTAAGCGAGTGTGGCAAAAACGAGCAAAGCTAAGTGAAGCGGGGCACGAGAGTAATTGACCCATAAGAATTACCATACGAGTTGCAATTATTCGAAGGATAAGGTTTATAGTTGTTACCACCAAAATTGTTTCGATAAGCATTGTTGTTGAAATTATTTCCATTAAGAAAATTAACATCAACTTGATCATTTTCTTGAGCTATTGATGAAGCAAGAGAAACATTATTAGGATCAATAAGGGACTGATTGGTAGCAAGCATAGACATAATCATATCAACCTTCTCATTCAAAGATGAAATTTCCTCGACAAAATTTACCTTCTTACCAGTTGGAGCTCTTTCGGTGTGCCATTGTGAATAATTTGTCATCATATCATCCAAAAGTTTAGTTGCTGCACATAATGTTGTGGACATAAAGGTGCCTCCCACGGCCGAGTCCAACAAGTTCCTCGAAGAAAATTTCAAACCTGCATAGAAAGTTTGGACAACCATTCAAGTAGTTAATCCATGCGTGGGACAATTTTTAACCATAGACTTCATTCTTTCCCAACCTCGAGCAACATGTTCATTATCAAATTGTCTAAAGTTCATAATGTTACTCCTCAATTGTATAATTTTAGCAGGTGGATAGTATTTTCCAATAAAATCATCTTTGCATTTAGTCCAAGAATCAATGCTATTTTTAGGCAAAGACAATAACCATTCTTTAGCTCTCCCTCTCAAAGAGAAAGGGAAGAGTTTCAGTTTTATGATGTTACTTTCTACCTCTTTATATTTTTGAATATCACATAAGTCAACAAAGTTATTTAAATGAGAGGCGGCATCATCAGTACTAGCACCAGAAAATTGTTCTTTCATAACAAGATTCAGCAAAGCAGGTTTAATTTCATAAGATTCGCTTTAGTGGCGGGTGGAGCAATTGGAGAGCATATGAAATCATTATTATTAGTTTTAGTAAAGTCACACAACTTAGTGTTCTCAGAAGAACCCATGCTAACAAAGCAAACTAGCAAAACAGAAATAAAGACTACACTAATTGTTTTGGGTTTTAAAATTATTAAGCACGAAAACAAGCAAAACAAGAAATAAACTAAGCAAGACAAAAGAAAAGTAAAGAGATTGAGAGTATGAGACTCCCCTTGCTGCAGCTTCAAAATCCCCGGCAACAGCGACAAAAACTGCTTGATTGCTGCTGGCAGAGTTGGCGGTAACTAATCTTCTTATGTAGCTTTAGTGTGTTCCCCGGCAACGGCGCCAGAAAACTGCTTGATTGGCATTGATGATATTGTTGGTGGTGCCCCAAGCGAAGGCTAAGATGTAGCGAGTAGCAGTTTTCCCTCAGTGAAGATCCAAGGTTTAATCGAACCATTAGGACTTTGAAATCAACAACCAGGTGAAGGTCGACGATCTCTGGCGCTTAACCGTGAATGAACGTGGGCTTGCACACACTCAAACGATTACTTTGTCCCCATCAACAAGAAGTTTGTCAATCTCCCTGGTCTGTGATACGTGTCAAACGTATCTATAATTTTTGATTGTTTCATGCCACTTGTTTTCATACTAAGTTTATGATTTAATTTGACTAACCTATTAATAGTTGCAAAAGTGTACAATGTTCTTGTTTTACACTTTGATGTGTAGGAACCACTAGGAAATTGGCAAAAACGCAAAAGGAGCCTTGTTGGAGGTGGACTCTGACTTTCCTGAAATCTGTCCTCCTCATATATTTCATAGATTGACAGTTTGAGACCAAAAGATGACATCAAATGAAAATAAATATGCCTGCAACATTGTGGTAAATTTCCATATCTTTCATTTAAGCCCAAGAACAGCCCAATCGGAGTTCCGTAGCTCCGGGAATCCCCGTTTTACTGAAGGCCAAATATCTGATTACGGGATTCCGAAAGTTGGTGACGTGATTGACTCCAACTCTTACCAAACTTGGAGGATTTGACCAAGCCACGACTTTGGGACCTCATTAAGGATATGAGGGGTCCGTAGTAAGGTTCTAGAGGTGCCCAAGATCCATTGGATCAAGGGGCCATCCATCGGAGGGCCGGGAAGCATTGCCTCTACCTATATAAAGAGAGGAAACCCTAGTTTTGGGGGCAGCCACCAAAAGCCACGAATTTGCCTCCCCCTTGGCCCTTATCTACAAGGGGGAGGGCTCCTCTACAACACCAAGAAGTCATGGAGGAAGGGGGTTAGGGGGCGGTGCTCCCCCTTGGCCGGCCGGCCGCCGCCGCCGCCGGCCGCCAGCGCCGCCTCCGCCTTGCCCTTTCCTCCATGGCCGCCGCCTTCACCGCCATCTCCATCGCCAATTCCTCATAGCTACAGCGGTCCACTCTTTCACAAACCTCTGTAATCCCCTATGTAAACATGGTGTTTGATGCTATAAAATATTATCCTATGATCTATGTCATGTTTATGTAGTTCCTTGTTGTCTTATGGTTGAATTATTGAATGTATTTGGTTGATTCGAGTTGTATGTTGATATGGTACAGTCATATGGTGCCCATTATATACTTGCGCGCATGGATAATATCATAGGGTTTGTAGTATGTGAAGGAGGCCGGGGGTAGGGCTGCCGGAGTGACAGAAACCTAAGCCCCATCCCAGTTTTTGACATTGTATGGGATAAAAAGGACCTTATGAACTTAATGCTATGTTTGGGTTTTTACCTTAATGAATGTTAATAGTTGCGTATGCTTGCTAATGTTCCAATCATATAGTACATGTAATCACAAGTAGTTGAGAACGTGTATGCTTTGCCTCTCTCACATAGAAAACTGCATCGAAGACGATGAACCGAATAATTTCACTAATTAATTATGAACAATTCCGCCACGCCTTCCACCACTTTTCCACACTCATGGTTCTGTTATTTATGGTCTTTTAGTATACTTTATTGCTGCAGCAACTAACTTTTATCTTCTTGTTCTTTATTATATTGCAAAACCATCATTTCATACCCGTTTTATTCCTATAGTTTTATTTCCTAGATAGAGCAAACGTTTGGTGTGCGTAGAGTTGTGTCAATGGTTGATAGAACTTGAGAGAATATTAATCCTACCTTTAGCTCCTCGTTGGGTTCGACACTCTTATTTATTGAAAAGGCTACAAACGATCCCCTACACTTGTGGGTTATCAGTCTGCTGAAAACAAAGTGGTTAACTATATAGTGTAGTGGATGAAAATATGGAAACGGACCAGCGAGCAAGTGAATATGAAAAGCGAGTAAACGGTGTTGTAATCAATGGAAAAATATGGCCCGGGGGCCATGGGTTCACTAGTGGTGTCTCTCTAATAAATAAAATACTCATATGACGGGTAAACAAATTATAGCTGGACAATTGACAAGATTATGACACAAACTTAATCAAGCCAAATCAAAGAGTTCATGGTAATATTCATGTAGGCATCACAACAAATAACAAAGACCGTTGAGTCCAACTGCATATTTGTCTAAGAAGTCCACCTAGGGATCGCTATCCAGCCTGTCACCCATCGGTATTAAGTTGCAAGCAACAGACATTTGCATTAATTAAAGTGCATGATGTAAGCAATATTTATAATCACGTAGACATAAACACCGATGTTTTCCCTTTAGTAGCAACAACGCACCCTCGTCCTTAGACGTTTTTGTCACTCGTGCCCAAGCACGAGAGGGGGCATGAACCTACTATCTAGCACGAGAGGGGGCACTCCCTGAATACTCTCTCTTGGAGATACAAGCAATCACTTGGCCAAAGTAACTACGCACATCGGAGAGCATGCAAGAATGCAAATCAACATATAAGAACCATGCACAATCTAATCATAACTTCATAATCCATCAGATCCCAGCAAACACATCATATAGCATTACAATAATAGATCTTGATCGTGATAGGCAGCTCACAAGATCATAAACATGAAGCACAAGGGAGAGAGACAACCATGTAGCTATTGCCATGAACCCGTAGACCAAGGTGGAACTACTCACGTATCATCCCGGCGAAAGGCACGACGATGTAGAGCCCTCCGGGATCAATATCCCCTCCGGCAGGGTGCCGGGAACAACTTCAGAATCTCCCTGAATTAGGTTTCGAGGTGGCGGCGGCTTCGGGTGGAGTTCGTGGAAAATAATCACCGCCATCTCAAAATTAGGGCAAACAGGAATTTATAAGCGTCGAGGGGGGACGAGGCGGTGCCCAGGTGGCAGGGGTGGGCCCCACCCACGGGTCCTGGTGGGGTTGCGACCAGGGGTCGCCCCTAGCCCCTGGGTGCCCCCCAGGTCCCCCTTTGGTCTCTGAATCCTTCTTGACAAATAAAAATTCCTCAAAAATTTCCGTGCAATTCCGAGAATATTTCCGGAAGTAGATTTTCTGAAATAGAAAACAGCAAAAACAGGGAACTGGCATTGGGCATCTTGTCAATAGGTTAGTCCAATATAATGCGTAAAAATGATATAATAAGACAGTAGCAACATGTGCCAATGACACAAAACAAGCATGAATCAATCAAAAATTATAGATACGTTTGACACGTATCAGTGACATGCTGGATAGCGATCCCTAGGTGGACTTTCTAGACAAAGATGCAGTTGGATCAACGGTCTTTGTTATTTGTTGTGATGCCTACATGAATATTACCATGAACTCTTTGATTTGGCTAGATTAAGTTTGTGTCATAATATTGTCAATTGCCTAGCTGTAATTTTTTTACCCATCATATGCGTATTTTATCTTATGGAGAGACACCACTAGTGAACCCTTTGGCCCCGGTCCATCTTTCATCATCACTACTTCCGTTGTTACTGTTACTATTGCTCTCAAATCACTGCTGCTTTCACCCTTTTTGTGTTACTTGTGCTTCTCCAGGTGTGGCTGAATTGACGACTCAGCTGCGAAGACCTTTAAGTATTCTTTGGCTCCCCTTGTGTCGAATCAATAAATTGGGATACACTTCCCTCGAAGACTATTGCGATCCCCTATATTTGTGGGTTATCATGGGGTAGAATAGTTTAACCAGCAATATTACTTGGTGTTTCATATCATTTAAAGATGTTAAACTATTTTGTAAGAAAAGTGTGTCCTAATTTTTTATTCCACAAGTCATAATCTATATACTATATAGATATTCATGGTAAATATTTGTAACTGGCACGATCTAACAAATATCTCAGTAGTGGTTGCTCGCATATGATTAATTAAGTTCATTTATAGAAACTTTTGAAGTATAAACCAAACAAATAACACTAATTTGTCATGGTCAAAATTGTCTAGCAAGTGGAAAAATCATAAAATGTGAATTCTTTGTACGTACTCAAACACGAAAACGACACCTAGTCACGGCCCCAATAGCAGCAGTTTTGCCGAACGATCCCAATAACGTGTTCAGAAACTCCGCCACGGGCCCGTCCATAGGGACCGATGTGGGAATGTCGGACCCAAATACGATCTGATGTGACATCAGATGGGCGGGCCGTCCCTTCCAACGACCCAAATACAATCAAAGGAAAGATCTAAAAAAAATTCCTAACCCTAACCTACAAATCATAAGCTCAATACTCCATAACCATCATACACACATCCATTGACAAATATGACAAAAATAAACCGTACAATTTACCTATATGCATTTTTAAGGGTCTCCTAGATCTAGACAAATGCAACCAAAATGCAAGATTTAATAGGACAAAATGAAATCCACAAAAAATGCAATCAAAATGGAGGGATTTGAGTGGAGTCTGACTCTGGGGAGAGAGGAGCTCGGGCTCTGATGACCCACAAGTATAGGGGATCTATCGTAGTCCTTTCGATAAGTAAGAGTGTCAAACCCAACGAGGAGCAGAAGGTGTTGACAAGTGGATTTCAGCGAGGTTTCACTACAAGAACTAAAAGGAAAATATTTATGGGTTTTTGGTATAGCAAGCAAATAAAGAACAAGTAAATAAAAGGTTGCAACTATTGTTGCAGCAAGTGGCCCAATCCTTTTTAGCACAAAGGACAAGCCGGTTGTATTACTCATGATGATTAAAACGTTCCTGAGGACACATGGGAATTTCTGCCTAGCCATTTTCATTGCACGCCGTTGATTAATCCTCAACGTTTTGATAAGTGTTGTGTGGGTGAACCTATGCTAACACACCGCCCTTACTTGGAAAAATGCATACTTGTGATTAAACCTATCGCAAGCATCAGCAACTATGAGAAAGTAATTAAGATAAAAACCTAACCACATCTTTAAACTATGGGATCCTACACTCCCTAGTGCACTAGCTTGCAAATTGGGGTTTAGGTTTCTGTCACTCCGGCAACCCTACCATAAGCAAACTAAATACACCATGAATTCCCCTAGGCCCTTAAAAGGTGAAGTATCCTGTAGTCGACGTTCACACGATACCACTAGAGGAATAACAACACAACATAAGTCATCAAACCATTAAATATTACTCAACATTATGCAATTACTAGCAACTAGGCTTTCCCCATGTCCTCAAGAACCAAATGAACTACTCACAAGACATCATATTGATCATGATCAGTGGTGGTATGAATATGGATAACAAACTGATCGTAACGACAATTCACCAATAAAACTCACAAGCATCAACTAAAAGAGGTAATCAACACCCGGGAAATAATTCCGATGAACTAACAAATCACAACTTCGAAAGCTACAGCGAGATGAGATGGGGTGATGAAGGTGCTGATGGTGGAGATGATGTTGATGATGATCCCGATGATGCCCGGCGTGGTGGCGATGATGATGGCGGCGATTTCCCCCTCCGGGAGGGAATTTCCCCAGCAGATTTCTCCCTGCCGGAGCTTCTCTTCTTTCTGTCTGGTTTCCGCCTCGCAGAGGCGGTGGAATATTTCTTCATGGATGCCCTCGTCGTTTTTAGGTCAAAAGGTAGTAATACGCCGAAGGGGAGCCGGAGGGGGGCCACAGTGGCCAGGGGCGGGTCCCAGCCGTGGCCCCACCTGGACCAGTGGCCAGGGGTCGCCCTGCCCCTGGTGGCTCGCCTCCGTGCGTCCTTTTGGCTCCGTGACTTATTTCCAAAAATAATGTTCCCTGAATTTTTCTAGAATTTTCTGAGCTTCGCACGTCAGGTGTCTTGATGGGTACTTTTCCAGCTGATTCTAGACTCCGGCAGATGGATCTCCCAAAAATGCAAAACATGCAAAATAAGGCAAAATAACATAAGTAATGTATCACAATACGAAATATATCAATGAATAAAGATAAATTATGATGTAAAATAATGATGCGAAATGGACGTATCAACTCCCCCAAGCTTAGACTCCACTTGTCCCAAGCGAAAACTGAGCTCGGTAAACATGACCACAGGTTTATAGAGTGAAGTGTCGATAATAAAGAATACGAACATAAAGCATCAGTATTTACTTCCTCAACACTAATATAATCAAAACATCAATCTAATCTCATAAAACTTCTCGAGAATAAGTGAATTAATAATAACATGTTAAGGTAAAGCAAAGTACAAACTCATTTAGCAATGGCAATCGATGTTTTCAGTTAAGAACAATCGGAATTATCAAACTCTTATTTCAAGAAGGATCCTATATATGCTTCAACTATCAAGTCATCTTTTCCATGAGTTGCAAACCGTCAAAGCTATAGTCCAAAGATAAAAGCATTAAAATTGACAAAATGGAGAAAATGAATAATTGTAATGAAACATATTAAACATATTGCAAATATCATAGATGATGATATCATAAGTCAACACTTTAAGTTTGCTTGTGGAGAATAGAGGGAGTAGGTATACTGACTCAACAATAAATAAAAGAAGGGCCCTTCGCAGAGGGAAGCAGAGATTTATCATGCACTAGAGCTTTTTCAGTTTTTGAAAGAGAAGGTATAAAATGATTTTGAGAGGTGCGTGTCTTTGTCAACGAATCTATAGGAAAGGAATCCATTAGTCCCCCGTATCAAGCAAGGATTTAGACTTGTGAGAGCAGCTCCCATAGAGGAACAAGTACATTCCTCTTTCTCCTTTGTTTATCACTAACCAATGTTTGACTGATTTCTCAGATTGCACTATGTGAAGGAGATATTAATGATTGGTTGAATTTATATTTTACGGACTAGGAACCCTTGCCAGCTCTCGGCAAATTTAAGTGAGCACGTAATCCACGCCCACCAGGTGAAAAGGGGGGAAATGACCTTGCTCGACACAGTATATAACAAACTTCCTCACTACTTCCTCACGAGCTAAAAATAGAGACACAAATTGGAATATTTTGAAGTTTTAAAGGTAGTGCATGACAATTTACTTGGAGTGGCTGAGAATACTACATGTAGGTAGGTATGGTGGACACTGGTGGAAGGTTATTGGTTAAAGGATTGGATGCACGAGCAGTCAGACCGCTCCGTACAGGGCTTTAGGCTAGCAAAGGCTTTAAAAACAACCATAAAGTGTTGAGAGATAATAATCAAGTATACTATCTAAACAATAAGTCAAACATGCAACATTAAGCCATCATCTTTGTCAGCATAATTCTTTTTATCAAAAGAGCAAAAACTAGAGGATTCACTAGCATGTAAGATATTCAAGATAATATATTTGCATGTAACTTCCTCTTCCCTACTCAAGCAGCAAATCATTGTTGCGGTTAACCAAGATTATGCTTGCCAGAACTAAACAAAATTCTACTCTCACACCCAATGTTAAATCATCACTTAGCACAAGACCAACATATGAGAGAGATTGCCATAATAGAATACAAAGTGAAGAAGAGAAAAAGAGTACTTCTCATTTATATTCCATTATAGAAAACCACACACCAACGGATACATAGAGCACTCTAATGGAGTGATAGAACACATTGCAACACCGTACTACACGATAACTTGTCTACCCAAGACATAACTCACATGACCATAATTATAAAAGATAACGATAAAGATAAAGATACCGGGGCACTCCCCCAAGCTTGGAACAAGCCAAGGGAGTGCCATTACCCAAGATGCTCGAATTTATTCCCGCGGTGGCGATGGATCTTCATATTTGTCACCAAATTTCCACGGAAGGCGCTTCCCATCAACAAAGGACGAACGAGTCTCTTCGGTCCTGAAACTTGCAGCATAACTTATATGCTTGATTCTAAGTTCATACTCACAAATCTGATTATGCAGATTGTAAATCTGTGCTTGCAGGTGAGCAGTCTCGTTTCCCAGAAGGGAAACCTTCTCCCTTAATTCTTCAGTCCCTCCCTTGTGGATGGTGATGAGCTCGGTGATCCTTAATTCTTCAGTCTCTCCCTTAATTCTTCAAGTCTCTCCCTTAATTCTTCAAGATCCTTCTTGTGAAGCACTCCGTCCTTGAGTTGAAGAACTTGCGGATGCATCTCGACTTCTGCCAAGTAGGGGTTGATGACGTTCTTGAAGAAATCATCCTTCGGGGAGCTTGGGGAAGACATGGCGGCTAGGGTTGATGAGGAGCTTCTAAAACCTGGTCGAAACAACTCGAAACAAAAACACGACGTAAACACAGGATATGCTCCTCGAAAAATTCGGGGGAATATATAGCAAAAAGTTTCGCGTAGAAAGGAAGGAAACAAGACGAGGCGGAGTCGGAGGCGGCGTCCAGAGGCCAGGGGCGGGTCCCGGCCGCGACCTGGAAGGCACCCGCGGCCAGGGGTCGCCCCTGCCCCCTAGACTCCGTCTCGGGCTCCGTTTCATCTCCTAATTTTTCATATTTCAAAAAACTGACACTAATTTTTCTTGAATTTTCCGAGAAACTTTCCGTACCAAAACTGTTACCTATTCTTTCTCTGAATCTGGAGTCTCCCGGTATTTGTCTTCAACAAATTCTTCCGGAGTGACTACTTGAATTATATCAACATCTTTCTCTGTAGGATTACTGGAAATATAATGCGTGAGTCACTGACCATTCACCACTTGAGGTTTGTCCCCACCGAGGGTGTTAATTTTAATAGCACCAGAACGATAAACTTCCTAAACAATGAATGGTCCTTCCCATTTAGAGAGTAATTTTCCGGCAAAAAATCTAAGACGAGACCTATACAACAATAATTTATCACCAATATTAAACTCCCTTTTCAAAATCCTCTTATCATGCCATTTCTTTACCTTTTCCTTGAACAACCTGGCATTTTCATAAGCCCCACTCCTCCATTCATCCAAAGAACTCAAATTAAGCAATCTTTTCTCACCAGCAAGAGTAGGATCAGAATTAAGTTGTCTAACGGCCCAATAAGCTTTATGTTCTAATTCAAGAGGCAAATGGCATGCCTTCTGATAACCCACAAGTGTAGGGGATCGCAACAGTCTTCACGGGTAGTATAACCCAATTTATTGATTCGACTCAAGGGGAGCCAAAGAATACTTAGAGGTCTTCGTAGCTGAGTTGTCAATTCAGCCACACCTGGAGAAGCACAAGTAACACGAGAGAGGTGAAAGCAACAGTGATTTGTGAACAATAGTAACAGAAACACGAAAGAAATGATGGAGAAATATAGGACCGGGGTTCATAGTTTCACTAGTGGCGTCTCTCCTAAGCAAATAATAATGCATTGGGTGAACAAATTACAGTTGGTCAATTGATAGAATTGCACTAATTAATTAATTATGACAAAGCATTCAGTTTATCAATCATACGTAGGCATGTATTCCATATATAGTTGTAACTACTCGCAATGAGAATTCGCACAACATCTTTTGTCCTGCCATCCGGTTTCAGCCGGGCCAATTAAGGAACAAATGGCAATTAAGGTGTTCCTTTTAATAGAACACCGGAGCAAAGCATTAACACACAATGAACACATGTAATCCTCAAGTTACTAACCATTCCCATCGATGTCCCCGTTTCTGTCACTCGACGTCTCCGGTTCCGGACTAATAACAGGTGCATACAATTTGTAGATACGATCTAAGCATCAATTATATTCATGCAAACATAACGCGCCCAAATCTAACATCAGCCACTCGTGCACTAGTGACAAGCATTAAGCATAACAACATTGCAGCAACAACAATTCATAAACATAAATAATCTGATCATAACGTGCCAATCCATCGGATCCAACAAACACAATGCATATTACATCGGATTGATCTTGATCATGTAGGCAGCTCACGAGAACATGGTATTGAACAACAAGGGGGAGAGAGTACCATCTAGCTACTGCTACAAACCCGTAGTCCGCGGGGGAACTACTCACAACTCATCCCGGAGGCAGCGGTGGTGGTGAAGATGGCTCCGGGGACAATCCCCGTCCCGGCAGGGTGCCGGAACAGGCAATCTGACCCCCGAAACTTGTCGGCGATGGCGGCGGAGCTTTGTATCGTATTTGGGAAAAATCCTTCGGGGGTTAGGGTTTTTGCGTCGGGGATGATTTTATAGGCGTCGGAGACACCCGAGGGGGTGCCCGAGGGGCAGGGGCAGCCCCCGGCCGCGGCCCCCCTCTCACCGTGGGTGGGACCCACCCCAGGGCTGTGGGTCCCTCTCGGGGTCGCCTTTCTGGTTCCGGTCCTTATTTCTTCAATAAAAAATCGTCGTAAATTTTCGTCCAATTCCAAGAATATTTCCAGAAGTAACTTTCTGCAACAAAAACATCACAGAAACAGGGAACTGGCACTAGGCATCTTGTCAATAGGTTAGTCCAATAAAATTCCTTGAAATGATATAATAATGTAGCATAAACATGTAATAATGATAGGAATCAAGCATGGCATGATAAAAAATTATAGATATGTTTGACACGTATCAGCATCCTCAAGCTAATTCCTGCTCGTCCTCAAGTAGGTAAATGATAAAAAAAAATTGAGCTTGACATGCCACCAACATAATCTTGATCAAGATAGTAATGAAAAGCACATGATGTGAATAAGGTGATCCACAACAATTTTCTACAGTTGACATTAAGCAAACAATGATTAACAAACTCTAGCTAACAAATGCTAGAAACTTTTCATGAATAAGTGTGTTGGAGACATGGAACCATACATAAGGTTTAGAAAGAAGAATTGCAAATTATGTCTCCCATGTAAAGTATCAATCATTCTTCAAAGCATCTAATTAGTCATTCATGGAAATAGCCAAGCTCAAGTCAAGTATCCTAATCCATCTACTTCACAAATCAACTGTTTCGAAGTCTACTCAATTAGTGCAAGTAAGAAGTGGCTTTGGCACCATGATGTTATGGCAAAGAGAACAATAATGGAGGTTTGGAAGGTCAAAATGAAAGGCTCAAACAGTGGAGAAGGTAACCACATGACAGAAGGAAGTCCCGTAGTTGACACTGTATGAGGAGTAGTGATTGCCATGCAACGGATGCACATAGAGCTATAAGTGTATGAAAGCTCTCCAGTGGAACTAGTGGGGGTGCATAGAACTTGCTTGCTCATGAAGACCTAGAGCTCAGTTGAGGAGGCTCATCCTTGGAATATACAAGCCAAGTTCTATAACATTAATTCCCTACATAGTTATACTACTAAAACAACATGAGAACTCTCTACAATGAAGTGTAGGTGCTACTAGCACAAGTGTGGTAAAAAGGATAGTAGTGTTGCTCCCTCTCTTTTTTTTTCTTTTTTTTTTGGATTTTGGGTGGCCTCCTTGGCTCTTTTGGATGCTCTCTCATTTGGCCTCCTTTGAGCTCTTTATTTTTATTTTTTTATTTATACCTTACTGTAGGAGCAACACTCTATATTATAAATGGATCATCACACTTTTTGGTACTCATAACTCATAAGACTAATACATGATGTATAAAAGAAGATATGCATGATCGAGCGTAGTGTGGAAAAAATGTAAAACATGTGGCAAGCCATGCGGCACACTAACTCAATGATCAAGCAAACTATATGGTAATGAAGAACGACATCAAGTCATGTAACGTAATGATGGATGTTGCATGGCAATGTATCTCGGAACGGCTATGGAAATGCCGTGATAGGTAGGTATGGTAGCTGTTTTGAGGGAGATAGTTGGCTTATGTGTAGGAGAACAGGAAGTTCTCCCACGGAGTTGGATGTACTCGCGAAGTATGCACCAATCTCAATGTGAGAGAGGGCATTGCGCAGCACCGAAGAGGCTAGCAAAATATGGAAGTGGAAGTGCCGGAAACCAAAACTCACAATGCATTTCGTATATTGCAAACAACTAGCAGTTTCAATGTTCCACAAATGGTTAGAGACACCCCGAGAGGGATCGTGGCAGCGACACAAGTGCCCCGTTGGCTTCCCCGACCGTTGCAGTAACTACCCACTAGGAACTTATTTTCAACTGAGCAGAATTCATGACACATTAGCATTGTTGACTTAGGTTGTTTAGTTCAGAAAAGTATGGCTCCACGCTTTAATAACACATCTCCACTAATCAGCTCTAACACCATTAACCAACACATTTTAACCATTAGTTATTTTAATGCCTCAAAACAATTGAAGAGTATCAAATTATCCACATAGTGATCTACAAGACTATGCAGGTTTTTTCTACTTCATACCACTACCACATGCATAGCATTTTACCGATCTAACACATTAACCAAGCAACCAAAACAACTCTCTAACAAGTATAAGTGAAGATCAAGGGAGTTTAACAACAACTACTAGCAGCTCTAAATAAGATAAAGCGAAAAGCGAGAGCTTACTAGCAAACAAACAGTAGCTAAGAATACTCAACAAGATATAAGCGAATGAAGCGTGTCTGTCTTCCACACAAATAAAGCTAGGATCCAATAAGGATATGACCAGCAAACAAACAAAACAAAACTGAAAGCAAAAAGACGCTTCAAACATAGCACATAATATGTAAAGTGATAAAAACGTAGTTTCAACGAAACAACCTGATGGTTGTTGGTGAAGAGTGGGGATGCCTTGGGCATCCCCAAGCTTAGACACTTGAATATTCTTAATTATTGCAGGGGGATTCCATGGGGGCATCCCCAAGCTTGAGCTTTTCTCCATTCTCATATCACCGTGTCGTTCAAAACTTAAAAACTCACTTCACACAAAACTTCTCATAAACTGATTAGAGGGTTAGTGCTCATAAATTAAAATGCACATGTGTTCAACTCAAGACAAATTGCAAAAAACTTTATTAGAAATTATCTACTGTTTACTAAGCCTCAATGTGACACTCCATCTCTAGAGTATTGCATTTGACTGATAGTAAAAGAGACCAATACAAAATAAAAGCAGAATCTGTCAAAACTGAATAGTCTGTAAAGATTGAATTTTTCGAGGCACTTTTGTACCTCAAATCAGAAAAGTCAAAACTAACGAAAGATAGATAAAAGTATCAGGTTTGCTTTATAAAAATTTCATAAAAATATAAAATTTGTAGGATTTTTATATTTCAAACAGTGAAGGACAAAATTCTGTTTCTGGACAGCAAAACAACACCTCACAATTTCAATGCATTAGAGGCTAAACTTGGCACAAAAAACCAAAACAAAAAGATACAATGAAGCTTCTACAGAAGCAACAACTCCATGACTCAAGAAAAGCAAAAACAAAACTGAAAGAAAAGATGGGTTGCCTCCCAACAAGCGCTTTTCTTTATATCCTTTTAGCTAGGCCCAGTATTTTCAATGATGCTCACATAAGAATTAGTATTGAAACGCAAGGGAGAGCATCATGGGGATATTATCAAACACATTTAAGTCTAACTCTCTTCCTATGCATAGGCATTTTATAAGAAAATAAATCAATGAAGCACAAAGCATTAAGCATAGGAAGGTAAAGCAAGTGTAACTTCAAAACTTTTAGCATAAAGAGAGGTGTTTTAGTGACATGAGAACTCCGACAACCATATTTTCTTCTCTCATAATAATTTTCAGTAGCATCATGAACAAACCCAAAATATAATTATCACTTAAAACAGGCTTTTCATGATCTACAAGTACATAATTTCGGTCCATCTAAAAAATAGTGGGATTAAACCCACTTTCAATAGCATTATAATTTTTATCATCAAGTAATATAGGACCATCATCAAGAGCTTTATCATATAGACTTTCTAAGCACAACTCTTCATTATCATGCATCTCAATGGTTGGAGTAAATAAAGGATTATCATAAGATTTATCAACATAGCACGGATTATCATATATAACAAGATCATTTTTTATCAAAAAGGGATGTTTCAAATGAATCAATGGGATCATAGCATTCATACTCCTTTTGTAAGGAAGGAGGAAAATCAAATAATGTATGAGTTAGAGAGTTACTCTTATTAGAAGGTAGAGATGGGTAGCTACTCCATTCTTCCTCCTCTTGTTCATCACTCTCCTCATCGTTTTCATCCAATGAGCTTCCAGTTTTAACAATTTCTTCTTCCATAGGCTCCTGCACGGCATTAGTCTCTTCTTCTGGGGGAGATAAACCCTTAAGATATTCAGTAATATAGCAATTTTCATCTTTGTAATTATCCATGCAATAATTAAGTATAGCAAAACTTTCAGATTTATAAGGAGCATCATCATCATTTTCAATCAAAGAAGAAATTTCATAAGCACCCTTCCACGCAATAAATTCTTCAATAGGTTCCACATCATAAAAATCATAGTTTCCCATAGCATAAGATGCTAAGGTTTCATTATCATTACCAGTACATTGAAATGGAAGGTGCTTAAAATTCATGCTACAACCAATAAGACTCATCACAGCAATAAGATATATCATAATTTAAGCACAAGTCTCTAGCATAATTGTTCAGAGTATTAATTATTTTCCATAAGTGTATCCCTTTTTGTGACAAGCGGTATTCCTTATAATATTCTTGTTGATCCTCCGTGAATCCGCCTTGCCAATAAGATCTAGTTTCAAAGAAGTTAACCATTGATAACAATAACAATAAAGAGAGTAGAGAGAAAGTGAGTACTTCCCAAGTGAACCAATAAGTAGAGCTATGGCTCCACGGCAACGGCGCCAGAAAATAGTCTTGATAACCCACAAGTGTAGGGGATCACAACAGTCTTTATGGATAGTATAACCCAATTTATTGATTCGACTCAAGGGGAGCCAAAGAATACTTAGAGGTCTTCGTAGCTGAGTTATCAATTCAGCCAAACCTGGAGAAGCACAAGTAACATGAGAGAGGTGAAAGAAACAATGATTTGTGAACAATAGTAACAGAAACACGAAAGCAATGATGGAGAAATATGGACCGGGGTTCATAGTTTCACTAGTGGCGGCTCTCCTAAGCAAATAATAATGCATTGGGTGAACAAATTACAGTTGGGCAATTGACAGAATTGCACTAATTAATTAATTATGACAAAGCATTCAGTTTATCAATCATACGTAGGCATGTATTCCATATATAGTTGTAACTACTCGCAATGAGAATTCGCACAACATCTTTTGTCCTACCATCCGGTTTCAGCCGGGCCAATTAAGGAACAAATGGCAATTAAGGTGTTCCTTTTAATAGAACACCGGAGCAAAGCATTAACACACAATAAAGACGTAATCCTCAAGTTACTAACCATTCCCATCGGTGTCCCCATTTTTGTCACTTGAGGTCTCCGGTTCCGGACTAATAATAGGTGCATACAACTTGTAGATACGATCTAAGAATCAATTATATTCATGCAAACATAACGCGCCCAAATCTAAGATCATGTCACTCGTGCACTAGTGACAAGCATTAAGCATAACAACATTGCAGTGATACGTCTCAAACGTATCTATAATTTTTGAGTGATCCATGCTTGTTTTGTGATATTCTCACATGTTTTTACTGTCATTTATATCATTTTTATGCATTTTGTCGGAATAACCTATTGACAAGATGCCCAGTGCCAGTTCCCTGTTTTTGCTGTCTTTTTGTTTCAGAAATTTACTTCTGGAAATATTCTCGGAATTGGACGAAAATTTACGGGGATTATTTTTACGCCAAGACGAGGACGGAGTCCGAAGGGCAGCCTCGGAGGCGTCCCACAGGGTGCACGCGGGTAGAAGCCACGGCCTGGGGGGGACCCGCGGGTGGGGCCCGCCCCCTGCCCTGTGGGCACCTCCTCGGCCACCTCCGACGCCTATAAAATCACAATTAACCTAAAAACGTCAAGGCGGCGATTATTTTTCAGAAACTTGACCCCGACACGCCGTCACCAAGAACCCTAGTTCGGGGTCCAATCTGAAGCTGATCCCGGCATTCTGTCGAAGGGGAGATCAATCTCGGAGGGCTCTTCATCTACATGCCTTTCTCCGGGATGATTTGTGAGTAGTCTCACCTTGGACTACGGGTCCATGGCAGTAGCTAGATGGTAGTCTCTCTCTCTTGTGCTTCATGTCTTATGATCTTGTGAGCTGCCTAACATGATCAAGATCGACTATTGTAATGCTATATGATGTGTTTGCTGGGATCCGATGGATTATGAAGTTATGTTCAGATTGTGCATGATTCTTATATGAGTAATTTATGTTCTTGCATGCTCTCCGATGTGCGTAGTTACTTAGGCCAAGTGATTGTGTGTATCTCCAAGATAGGGTATTTGTGCTAGATAGTGGGTTCATGCCCCCTTTTGTTCCTGGGCACGAGTGACAGAAACGTCTAAGGGCGAGGGTGTGCTATTGCTACTAAGGGTAAAACAGCGGTGTTAATGTCTATTTTGATATTAGTATTGCTTACATCATGCAGTTTACTTAATGCAATTGTCTGTTGCTTGCAACTTAATACCGTTGGGTGACAGGCTGGATAGCGATCTCATGGTGGATTATTTAGACAAAGACGCAGTTGGACTCAACGGTCTTTGTTCCTTGTCGTGATGCCTCCATAAATATTATCATGTCCTTTTAGTCATAGCTAAATTGTGTTCGTGTCATAATCTTGTCAATTGCCTAGCTGTAATTCGTTCACCCATCACATGCATATTTTATCTACTTGAGAGACTCCACTAGTGAACCCATGGCCCCCGGTCCATCTTTTTACATTGTTTTCAACCTCATTTACTTGCTTTTAATTATCATTACTCCTCTGGTAACTTTTCATATTTTATCTATTTCATCATACAATTAACCGCTTTGTGTTCTGCGAGACCGGAGAGATTGACAACCTCTCCGCCGGTGGGGGCAAAGTATTTTGGTTGAGTGTGTGCAGGTCCACGTCTTTTGAAGGTTAAGCGCCAGAGATCTTCAAAATTCACCTCATTGTTGATTTCAAAGTCCTACTGGTTCGATAAACCTCGGTTCGTTAAATGAGAGAAAACTGCTACTAGCTACAATTCCGCCTTCGCTTGGGGCACCACCCGACTTATTAATATCCACCATCATGCAGCAACAATAATTCATAAACATAAATAATCTGATCATAACGTGCCAATCCATCGGATCCCAACAAACACAACGCATATTACATCGGATTGATCTCGATCATGTAGGGCAGCTCACGAGAACATGGTATTGAACAACAAGGGGGAGAGAGTACCATCTAGCTACTGCTACAAACCCATAGTCCGCGGGGGAACTACTCACAACTCATCCCGGAGGCAGCGGTGGTGGTGAAGATGGCTCCGGGGCCAATCCCCGTCCCGGCAGGGTGCCGGAACAGGCAATCTGACCCCCGAAACTTGTCGGTGATGGCGGCAGAGCTCTGTATCGTATTTGGGAAAATCCTTCGGGGGTTAGGGTTTTTGCATCGGGGATGATTTTATAGGCGTCGGAGGCACCCGAGGGGGTGCCCGAGGGGCAGGGGCGGCCCCCCTCTCACCCGCGGGTGGGACCCACCCCAGGGCTGTGGGTCCCTCCCGGGGTCGCCCTTCTGGCTCCGGTCCTTATTTCTTCGATAAAAAACGTCGTAAATTTTCGTCCAATTCCGAGAATATTTCCAAAAGTAACTTTCTGCAACAAAAACATCACAGAAACAGGGAACTGGCACTGGGCATCTTGTCAATATGTTAGTCCAATAAAATGCCTTGAAATGATATAATAATGTAGCATAAACATGTAATAATGATAGGAATCAAGCATGGCATGATAAAAAATTATAGATACGTTTGACACGTATCACCTTCCCATAAACCATTTTATAGGTAGACATGTCCATAGAATTTTTATAAGCAGCTCTATAAGCCCACAAAGCATCATTAAGTTTTTTAGACCAATTCTTCCTAGACTTGTTGACAGTCTTTTGCAAAATTAATTTGATCTCTCTATTGGTTAATTCAACTTGCCCACTAGTTTGAGGATGATATGGTGAAGAGACTCTATGATTAACATCATAATATTTAGCTAAAACTTTCCTAAAAGTGCCATGAATAAAATGAGAACCTCCATCGGTCATAAGATATCTAGGTACTCCAAACCTAGGGAAGATAATATCTTTAAGCATTTTTAAAGAAGTCTTATGATCAGCACTTTTAGTTGGTATAGCTTCTACCCATTTAGTAACATAATCTACAGCAACAAGTATATGAGTATTACCACGTGAAGTAGGGAAAGGACCCATAAAGTCAAATCCCCAACAATCGAAAGGTTCAATAACAAGAGAGTAATTCATAGGCATTTTATTATGTCTACTAATATTACCTACCCTTTGACATTCGTCACAAGAAGAAACAAACCTTTTAGAATCCTTAAATAAAGTGGGCCAATAAAAACCGGATTGCAAAACCTTGTGCGCAGTCCTATCTCCTGCGTGATGGCCACCATAGCCACTATTGTGACATTTTCTCAGAATTTCATCTTGCTCGTACTCATGAACATATCTCCTCATAATTCCATCAACTCCCTCCTTGTACAGATGTGGGTCATCCAAAAAATAGTGTCTCAAATCATAAAATAATTTCTTCCTCTATTGATGGGTAAGTCTTGGAGGCAAAAAATTTGAGACAATAAAATTAGCATAATCAGCATACCAAGGATTATCATAAGATCTTACCTTAACAACTGCGAGTTGTTCATTTGGGAAACTATCATTAACAGAGGTAGGATCATGAGGTATATTTTACATTCTAGATAAATTATCAGCAACAGGATTATCTGCACCTTTCCTATCAACAATATGCAAGTCGAATTCTTACAGCAAAAGCACCCATCTAATAAGCCTAGGCTTAACATCTTTCTTTTCCATAAAGTACTTAATATCAGCATGATCAGTATGGATGGTTACTTTAGAATCAACAATGTACTGTCTAAATTTATCACAAGCAAAGAAAAAAACTATTTTTTTAGTAGTAGCATAATTCTTTTGTGCACTATCTAAAGTTTTACTAGCATAGTGAATAACATTCAATTTATTGTCTATTCTTTGACCAAGAACAGCCCCAACAGCATAGTCACGAGCATCACACATAATTTCAAAAGGTAAATTCCAATCAGGTGGTTGAATAATAGGAGCACAGATTAAAGCCTTCTTGAGAACCTCAAAAGCTTCCTTACAATCTTCATAAAAAATGAGTGGGACATCCTTTTGAAGAATATTAGTAAGAGGTCTTGACGTCTTAGAGAAATCTTTAATAAATCTCCTATAGAAACCATCATGACCAAGAAAACTATGTATACCTTTAACGTCCCTTGGATAGGGCATTTTCTCAATTGCTTCAATTTTAGCTCTATCAACTTCAATCCCTCTCTCAGAAATTTTATGCCCAAGAACAATGCCTTCATTCACCATAAATTGGCACTTCTCCCAATTGAGAACAAGATTTGTCTCTTCACATCTCTGCAAAACTTTGTTAAGATTATGGAGGCAATTGTCAAAAGAAGTTCCATAGACGGAGAAATCGTCCATGAATACTTCCACAATTTCCTCACAAAAGCCATGAAAAATAGTAGACATGCATCTTTGAAAAGTAGCAGGAGCATTACATAAACCAAAAGGCATACGTCTATAAGCATAAGTTCCATAAGGACAAGTAAAAGTAGTTTTCTCTTGATCTTCATATTTAACATCAATTTGAGAGAAACCAGAATAACCATCTAAGAAACAAAATGAGTATTCTTAGATAACCTTTCAAGCATTTGATCAATAAAAGGCAAAGGATAATAATCTTTTCTAGTAGCCTTATTTAACTTCCTATAATCAATGCACATTCTATATCCTACAACAGTTCTTTGAGGAATGAGCTCATTATTATCATTAGCAACAACAATCATACCTCCCTTTTTACGAACACAATGCACAGGAATAACCCATCTACTGTCGGCAATAGGATTCAGAGAGACAATTTGCTACCCGCATGGGTAGCTACACACCCATGCGTTATACGGAGATGCAAGCTGTATGTATCCGTTTTAGCTTGTTTTCCTAGTAAAACACGGATATTTGGTGTACAAAACTGGTTTCGGAATTTTTTAAAAATATTTTTTGGTCGTCATTTTTAGCTTTTTTTATAGTTGACTTTTTTGTTGACTTTTGGGTCAAACTTTACTAAACAAATCACAGCGGATGGAAAAAAATTCGAAAAAATTTCAAAATACTTTTTAATAATTCTATCAACTCTACAAGTGACATTCCCCTTGTCTACTTGAGTAATCTCATTTTACCGTTGCATATATGTTTCGGTCAAACTTAGGGTGTGTAGCTGCCCATGGGGGTAGCAAGTCTTTTCCGTAGGATTGATTATACCTGCATCGAGAAGCTTTAATATTTCATTTCTTACCACATCCTTCATTTTTGGATTTAATCTTCTTTGATGATCAACAACGGTCTTTGCATCCTGCTCAAGATTAATAGTGTGTTGGCAAACGTATGGTGAAATCCCATGAAGATCATCCAAGGTATAGCCAATTGCAGCTCGATGTTTTCTAAGAACTTACAATAATCGCTCCTCTTCTCCCCTTGAAAGGTTAGAATTTGTAATAATAGGATATATTTTCTTTTCATCTAAATATGCATATTTAAGAGTGTTGGGAAGAACTTTAAGATCAAACATAGGGTCTCCCTTCGGAGGCGCGGGCGTACCTAGCGACTCCATAGGCAGATTGTGCTTTAGAATAGCTGGTTGTCTAAAGAAGACTTCATCAATTTCTTCCCTTTCCTGCATAAACATGTCATTCTCGTGCTCTTCCATGAATTGCTGCAAAGGATCATTAGGTGGTATAGCAATAGAAGCTATTCTTTCAATAATAAGATCCTCATTAGGTAACTCTTTCTCATATCGATGTCTAGTAAACTTAGAAAAATTAAATTCATAAGGTTCTCCAGCGAATTGCACTGACACTTTTTCTTTCTTAAAATCTATAATAGCACTACAAGTATTTAAGAAAGGTCTACCCAGTATAATAGGGCAAAATTTATCCTTAACCGATCCTAGAACAAGAAAATCAGTGGGATATTTTACGTTACCACATAAGACTTCAACATCTCTTATAATTCCCACTGGATAGATGACATCTCTATTTGCCAATTTAATTTCCAAGTCAATATCTTCGAGCTCATATGGTGCAATCTCGCGCATTACTTCTTGATAAAGTGAATAAGGAATAGCACTTTGACTTGCACCCATGTCGCACAATCCATAATAGAAATGATCACCTATCTTAACAGAAACAAGAGGAGTACCAACAATTTTTGCACTTCTATCTTGACTAACAATGTTAGTAGCAGCTTCACAAAAATTGATAGAACCTCCATCAACATTCTCGGTTACAAGATATTTAACCAAAGCTACTGGAGAGGCAACTTCAATTTGTTCATCAGGTTCTAAAGCTTTTATTTCACTTTTATTAACCACACTAGGAACAATAGAGTGTTCTTTAATTCTTATAGGAAACAATGGTTTTTCAAAGTGAACAACAGGTAGGACAGATTCAACAGTATGAACTTTTATTTCGTTATTAGCAAGCATGTCTTTTTTACAAACATCCTTAAAAGGTTCATGATACTTTTTCTATTTTTGTCTAGGGATATTAATATAAGTTGCAAAGGACTTACAAAAATCAACACCAATTTGTGGATCAAGCCCAAACTTAGCAGCAAGCACATTAATACTTTCAGTTTTCACAAAAGATTTAATGCAATCATACTCATAGTTTATACCTGTCTCTTTACCATTATCAATTTCTCAATCGTCAGCATTACGATAGATCCTTTCAATAATATCCCATTTAGCATTCACCTTTTTGCTTGTAAAAGACCCAAGAGAAGAGGCATCAAGCATATCCTTATCATGACGTGACAACCGTGCATAGAAATTATTAACAATAATATCATTTGAGAGCTCATGATTGGGGCATTTGAGCATTAAGGATTTCAATCTCCCCCAAGCTTGAGCGATGCTCTCTTCGTCACGTGGCCAAAAGTTATAGATATAATTCCTATCTTGATGAATTTCATGAAGAGGGTAAAATTTGGAGTAAAAGAGAGACATAAGCTCTTTCCAATCCATCAAATGAGAATTATCCAGAAGCCTATACCAATCCAATGCTTTCTCCTTTAGTGACAATGAAAATAATTTCCTCATGATTACCTCCTCTGGTACACCTGCAATCTTAAATAGCTCACACAATTCTTTAATATAAAGCAAGTGATAACCAGGATGAACAGTTCCATCTCCTGCATATCGATTATTCATAACGTGGTCAACTATTCCCATAGGAATTTTAAAAGGATGATTCCAGTTGGGGAGGACCCTTATCCACCATGGGAATCGTGGGAGATTCACTCCCAAACAGCATATTGAGTGATGAGCACTCCATAATGAAGCAAAGTAACAAACAAAAGTAAAAACAACACTTGATATAAAAGTTCTCCTTACCAATTCCACTTACCAATAGCGATATGCTCCCCGGCAACGGCACCAGAAAAGAGTCTTTGTGACCCACAAGTATAGGGGATCTATCATAGTCCTTTCGATAAGTAAGAGTGTCAAACCCAACGAGGAGCAGAAGGTGTTGACAAGTGGATTTCAGCAAGGTTTCACTGCAAGAACTAAAAGGAAAATATTTATGGGTTTTTGGTATAGCAAGCAAATAAAGAACAAGTAAATAAAAGGTTGCAACTATTGTTGCAGCAAGTGGACCAATCCTTTTTAGCACAAAGGACAAGATGGTTGTATTACTTATGATGATTAAAACATTCCTGAGGACACATGGGAATTTCTGCCTAGCCAGACGCCGTTGATTAATCTTCAACATTTTTATAAGTGTTGTGTGGGTGAACCTATGCTAAAACACCGCTCTTACTTGGACAATGCATACTTGTGATTAAACCTCTCGCAAGCATCTGCAACTAGGAGAAAGTAATTAAGATAAAAACCTAACCTCGGCTTTAAACTCCGGGATCCTGCACTCCCTAGTGCACTAGCTTGCAAATTGCGGTTCAGGTTTCTGTCACTCCGGCAACCCTACCATAAGAATACTAA
>QRDG01000510.1:92247-121723 GCA_012064385.1 Puccinellia tenuiflora
AGGCCAAGTTCCCCGTTTCCGTCTTCGGTGCCATGCAACGACAAGGACGACGACCGTGGATATGACAAGTGCGACTCGACGACCACCGTGGGTACGACAAGATCTTCCCC
This sequence comes from Puccinellia tenuiflora, assembly GCA_012064385.1. NCBI lineage: Eukaryota > Viridiplantae > Streptophyta > Magnoliopsida > Poales > Poaceae > Puccinellia > Puccinellia tenuiflora. Next base: position 92,358 of record QRDG01000510.1, read on the forward strand.
GACGTGTGAACAACGACGACGCGCCCAAGTTCTCCGATTCGATGCCTGTTTGTGCCGGCCGCCTTCGTGCGTGTCCGAGATGCTCGATGTCCGCAACCCCGACGCCCCGGACCCCGTCGACCCCGAAGCCCAGAACGCCAAGGTCTGCCACGACGACGACCCGAGTATGACTACTACCACGACGTCGACTACCTCGACTACTTCAACCGGAACGACTACTTCGGCTACTTCGACTACGACGACTACTTCGACTACGACCCGAAGACGGTGGCTCCCGAATCCGAAGATCCTCGTTCCGATGTGTGACCCCAACCCTAAACCCCTATATGACATATATATGCGTATCTTATAAAATCATGCATGCTTAATCAACATCGCACCTTTATCCATTTAGTCGAACTAAATCAACTAAATTATGGGATTTGTCCGGTGCATCTATATTGAGCATCGATCCCATTTAAAATGCTTTGCCATGTGTTAGGAAATAAAATTGGACAACCTTTAATTTTTCATGCATCATGTCATCAACATGCCGCTTCTTTTGCCGTAGAGTAAAATGCATCTTTTCCGTTGCCCAGTGTTCGTTGCTTCTTCGGGAATAGGCCGTTGAGTTGATGTGAGCAACGACAGGTTCTGCTACCTCTACCGGATTGCAGGCAAGTGATACTCCCTTGCTATCTTTGCTTGTTTTCTGTCTCTTACTCGTCCTATCTTTTGTTCCTTGCTAGCCTTATGTCACGATGCTTGTGTCTCGATCCTATATGCATGTTTACCTTGCAGCCATGAAATGCCACCACCCCCACATCCTATTACCTGTTGTTTGTTTACCTTGTTAGCCTTGCGAGTCGTAGTGCATGCTTAGGTGCTTTGCTTGAGTCCTGTTATCTCTGTCCAGTCTTGTTGATAACATGATAGCTAGGCTCAACTAAAATGTTAATCTTTACTTTTCTGTTGCGATGGGAAAAAACTTAATTAAAGACAAGGCACCGGCGGAAGGCCAATCGTGGAGATTTGTTCTGCTAGTGTCGCCTAGGACCCGAGTTCTTTTCCGCTGATCCAAGACTGAGCGCACTAACCACATGTGGGAGTTCTATGGGCCTCCCCGCAATCTATTACCGGATCCTCAAACTTGTCCAGGATGCCACAAGTAGTTCGGGTGTTTCGATAGTTGTTGCGGACCGTGCGTTAACCGCATGTGGAAGGAGGGGCAATCGTATGAGTGTTCCCTCCCGAAGCCGTTCACGCAACGGTTAGGCCCACCTCGAAGCTTCGGCCGGACTCTCAAGGTGGATCAGTCCTAGCTAGGTGGCTCCCTGGACTTGTTTGTATTGAAGGGAAGTCTTGCGTCGAAACCTCCACCGGTACACCTCTAAGCGAGTGTTTTGATGCGTGTGGGTTCATTGGTGCATCCCTGCAGGGTGAAATCTTTTCGAAAAGCCGTGTCCGCGGTTATGGACGACTTGGTGAAATGCGTTGGCTAAAAAGGTCATAGACAAGTTGCACCTGATGATTACAACTTGACTAGTAAGATAGATTACTTGAATAATAATCCATAAAACTTGTCCACCGTGTGAGTGCCCCGGACTTCTTCCTCGTGGGTCGAGGATACGAGGGAGTCGTTTTAGGGCGGGTTTGTTTGGTGAGTAGTTTAGTTCGTTTCTTATGCGCTCTCTTACCTTGTCTCTGATAGACGAAAGTTGTAGTGTGTCTCTATAAGTTGTTAGTGCTGCTTGCCGCCTCAATCGCTAACCCTCTTTCCCCAGAATTCCAGCTTTGATATCTTGTGAGTATTACTTGCCAGTACTTCTACTAGTACTGACCCCTTCGGGCTGCTATTCCAATGCAGCCGACAGGTTTAAAGTCTGACGACGTTAGCTTGGGAATCCCTCCGGCTTGGCCTGGGCAGGGATATGGTGCCTTCATTTATCTTCAGGACTCTTAGTCCAATTTGTATCTTGTCCGTAGTCGGACGCTACCCGCTTCCGTTGTTATTTGGATCTTTGTATTGTATCTTTGGTTCTTGACTCTGTGAGTCGTTGTTGTATATATGTTCTTTTGTGGGTTCCATCGAGAACTATTGTAATGTTATCACTATTCCACCCGCATAACGTGTGTGTTGCGACGTGCACGTTATGCCTGGTGGGCGTCCTTTAGGATCGTTATTATGCGGATTTGGCTGGAACGCTAAAATTTGCATAGTACCGATCTTGGGGCGTTACACTGGCACTGGCCATCTTGTCAATAGGTTAGTTCGACAAAATGCATAAAAATGATGTAATATGATATTAAAAACATGTGACAACATCACAAAACTAGCATGGAACAATAAAAAGTTATATATATACGTTTGACACGTATCAGCATCCCAAGCTTAACTCCTACACATCCTCGAGTAGGTAAGTGATAACAAAAATAATTTTTGATGAGACACTCAACCAACACAAACTTGATCAAGATAGTAATGTAAAGAATAGGATATGAATGAAAGAATCCAAAAAAATTGTCTATAGTTGATAGCAAGAAAGCAATTAATAACCAAGTTGAATTATCTAAGAAAAAACCTTTCATAAATAGTACAGTTAAAGACATGAAAGCAATGAGATCAACATATTTGATAATTCTTAAAGGTAATGGTTCCTTGTCAAAAGTGTTTGAGAATCAACACAAAGGAAGATGCAAGTTTTAGCAAAAGCTTCTACTTTCAACGTCTTATCTCATGGATAAAGTCAATACAAAGAATCATGTTTAATCATAATGATATAATATGATCAACTGCACCCAGGGTCAACACAGTATGTTTGCTTGATTGAGAATAGAAGAAAAAGGAAAACTGACTCAACATTAAAGTAAAAGAAAGGCCCTTCGCAGAGAGAAGCAGGTATTAATCATATGCTAGAGCTTTTTATTATATTAAAACAGAAATAAAAACAATTTTGAGCGATGCATGCTTTCGTCAACGACTCCACAGCAAATAAACTAGCTAGTCCCCCATAACAAGCAAGGATTTTAGACTTTTGAGAGCGGCTGGTTTTTAGAGGAATGAGGTCACTCCTCTTTTCTCCTTTGTTTCACCACTAACCAATGTTTTGACTGATTTCTTAGGTTTGCATTGTGCGGAGGAGAATGGTGGGTTATATTTATATTTTGCTTTAAGCCATCTCTCGGGTCAAATTCAAGTGAGGACGTGAACCATCGACACCGGGTGAAAGAGGGGAAATCACCTTGTTTGTCACAAGTTATAACTAGAGTCTCACTGCTTCCTCATGAGCTTAAAAACAGAGACACAAAAGGTAAAATTTTGAAGTTTTAAAGATAGCACATGACAAATTTACTTGGAATGGTAGGAAATACCATGCATAGATAGATATGGTGGACACAAATGGCAAAGATATTTGGCTCAGGGATTTGGATGTACGAGAAGTATTCCCTCTCAGTACGAATTTTTGGGCTTAGCAGGATATCAAGCAAACATACGATGTTAACCAGTACAAGAATAAACATACGATATCAATCAATCGTAAGCATAAGCCTCTACACCGTCTCCCTTGTTGACCAAACAATTCTTTTGGTGGAAAGATTAGCTTTAGAAATTAGCAACTACGAAGTACCACACAGCTTCAAGCTTTTAACTATAGTTCTTTAATAATTAGTTTCCACATAAATAACCAGCCAGTTTAAGCATTAATCTTAATATCTCAAAACAATTGAGAAGCATCAAATATCCACACAATGATCTACAAGACTATGCAGGCTTTTATTTCACTCCATTTATCACATGGATAGCATTTTGTCATTCCAACAATTCAATCAATCAATAATAACAAGGGTCAATTACTTTCCTGCCCCACTTCCCTTAGTTTTCCTCGTTTTTGCCCCGCTCGCTTAACTTTCCTCACTTTTGCCCCACTTCGCTCTATCCACTCTCGCAGATGGCCAAACGGGGCGTTTCCGTCTGGTCAACCTCCTTTGACCGTTATGTCGCCTGACTAGTGGGGTCGGTCTGTGGCAACTCAGTGCGCTCACGAGTGAGTGCTCGGGTGGGGCCGACCTGGGGCCTCATTTTGAAGCGTACCCAATTTTGAATCCACCCCACGCCCAATCCCTATCTGACCGCCACTCACCGCAGCATCCACCGCCGCCACGCCCCGCCACGCCAGGCCCGCCACGCCATGCCCCGCCCGCCCTATTACTTCCGCTTGAGGGGAGCTGCGACAGGTTGACAGGAGCTACGACGACGCATCAATGGCTACTGTTCCTTCCCCCGTTGATCGCGACGAGGACTGGGTCGTTCCGGGAGCATCCGATAGCGAGTGGATTCCACAAAGGTAAGTTTTTAATCTCTCATTTGTGTGATTTAGCTAGTAAATACAGGTAGAATTGACAACACTCTGTTGTTTTGCGTTAAATAGGATGAACAAAGAAACTGCTTTTCGTTTGGCGGTCAGAATGGAAACTTCTGTTATGAATTTGAATGAACCGTCCAAGGGGTTTTGGTATCCGTTGGTGGTAGATACGAGTTATTCGTTCAAAGATTTGTTGGGTGCAATGTGTAGTAAATTTGCTTGGTCCCAAGTTGATTCGGTTCAGGTGAAATACTGGGAAATGATTGATAAGGAATTTGTTCCACTACAAAATGACGAGCAGATAGGCTATATGTTTGCTCAGAACATGAACAGCCGCTTTGGTAAAATTGAAGTCAGAGTGGCTCGGAAAATAAAAGTATTCTCAAAGGAAAAGGTAAAGGGAAAGGGAAAGGGGGTGGCTGTTGAGAAATCGAAGTCTGCTAATTCCGAGCTTCCACGCACACCTCGTAGGTCCAATCCATCTAAACCTACTGGTAGTGCAAGCCAGACCACTGCAGCCAGTGTAGATGAGGATTTGTTGCCCGATGAGGCCGTGCCTCGCAACGATGATGAAGATGAGAGGATGTTCCCTGAACATGTGGATAAACAAAGCAAAATGGCTGTTGTTCCATTTGTAGATACTGATTCCGAAGAGGAGGAGGAGAATGCTGACATGTTGATTGAAGATGAATACGAAGGCGAAGACATGCCAGAGATTGAGTGGGACAGAGATGATCCTCAACTTGATGCAGGTACAGTATACAAAAATATGGCTGAACTTCGAAATGCACTTACAATGTTCTACATTAAGAGCAATAATGTTTTTAACATTGAGAAGAGTGAGAAACGAAAGCTGACGGTGCACTGCCCAGATGAAAGGTGTCGTTGGAAGTTGCATGCCACTGGTATGTGTGGGAAGAAGACTATTCAGGTAATAGGTTAATCTCAGTGTTAATTTTTGTTACATGTTTGCTTGATCTCAATCTCATTGTCTAACATATACTTCTCATTGTATTTCAGATACGGTACAACAACTTTCTGCACGCTTGTTCAGCTAAGGTGGCCTCCAGTTCTGACCAGACCACCTGGAAGGCCAAGGGTTAACAGATTTAGAGGTTCTGTCGAGGGTAGAACCATTAAGAGGCGAAACTGCGGAAGATGTGGACAACCGAGGCATATAGCTAGGAAATGCAGCCTTGGAGTGCGCTTGGGTTTTGGACATGACAACGCAATTGATGACAGCCGCAGCCCCCGCAAAAGCAGAAAAAGCGGTGAAAGTCGCAGCCGCCGCGGTTTCAGCTAGGTATGTGTGTCTTTGATTGTTTTGTGCACTAGTTCTTCTATTTTCCACATTTTGAAATCTTTGTTGCACTTCTGTCTCGAATGCCAGCTCTAGGATAAGTAAGAAGGGTAAAACCAAACAACATTGGCAACCAAAGAGTACTAAAAGGAAGAGACATGAACTGATGACATCAGCAGAAGGAGAAGCTTCTGTTCATGACCAAGAAGGAGAAGAATTTTTATCGGAGGCTTGTGCTGGATTCGAAGACTATCCTTCTGTTCCTGAGAGAGAGCCATTTCAATCTCAACAACAGGATTTTGTAGCTTCAGCTACTGGAAGTAACCGAGCACCAACACCTATGCAAGATACTTCTGTTCCTGAGATCATCCATGTCCCAGCCAAGAATCCAGCAAGGAACAAAAAAAGCCAAGAAGGTTGTGCAACCAACGAGTATTCCAGCAAAGAACACCCGGAGCAAGGTCGTGGCCCCATCATCTAACACAAGGAGCAAAAGAAAAGTGTGAACATTGATTTTGTAATACCTATTTGTAGTTGTACTTCTATCGAACAGTTGATGTGCGCGTTCTGGTGCGAACTGGCATGTCCCATGGTTACTATGTCACATAAGACGACAATATGCGCAGGTTTCATATTTTTTCTATTTTTTTGAATTACATATGCCATACCCTAATTTGGTCATCTCCCTCGAAATCCCTACTACTCTGTTCAAGATATCACATTTGAGTGAAGCCTTTTTCGTGCAAAAGTATGTAAACCATATTTATATTTTTTTCTCGTTACTATATGACATAAGATGACTATGTGCGAAGGTTTCATTTTTTTTTTGAATTACTTATGCTCATTTCAAAGTGTTCGAGGTCTCTCACTTGATTTAAAGATTTTTCGTAAAAATGTATATAAACCATATTTATAAAAAAAATTATCATTGGTATACAATATTAGAAGACCATGTGCGCAAGTTTGATATTTTTTGATTTTTTTGAATTAGTTATGCCATACCCTAATTTGGTCAAACCTTAGAAAACCCTGTTGACCGCCTCAAAACCCCGCTAACCCTAGCGCCGAACTACAGCCATTCGATCATACCCTAGCGCCGAATTACAGCCGTCAGATATGGTCTTCTAGAAGGAAATTCGCGGCCAGGCTCCACGCCGTCCGATATAGGATCGCATGGACGGTTCCGATCAGATTTTGTAATGCGATCCGCGAGAGACTGGTTCTGCAACGTGATTGGCTGCGTTGGACTTGGCAATTCTCTATCTTCGCCTCTGATGAGTGGGTCCGGCTGTCCCAATGATAGGTGGGTCTGTAAGGTCTAAGACGAGAAAATGACGCAATTCATTTGCCTCATTTTTCCCCCAACAAACAGAGCAGTCATTCTTCTTCTTCTTTCCCTGTACTCGCTCACAATTGCATCCCCTTTCCCCCCACCCATTCTCTTCTTCTTGTCCGGCTACGAAGCGCAGGAACGCCGGCCGGCGAGAGATGTCGAGCTTTAGTTCAGCCTCCCGCCCCTCATGGCCACAGTATGCTGAAGTGCCGCTGACGCGATGTCCGAAATGCCAACGCACCAGGCCACTGAAGCGTTGTGTTACAAAGAAGGACCGAAATGCGAGTGTTTTAATTTAGGTTTTTTTGGCCTAATTTTCTTGGATCCATATGCGAGTGTGTTACTAAGAAGGACCAGGCCACTTCTATAATCTTGATTTAATATCTTTTTAAGATCAAAGCAAAAAAATATTTACTGTTAAACCAATTATCCAAATGAAACAAAACTTTCTCAGATTTCAAATCGAGCTATATACGTCTTACTGATTTTATTTCAATTTTTTCTAAAATGATTTTTTTAGCTTTTTTTTACTCACGTTGTATCTGGCGCCCATATATCCACCATCCATTGAACCCAAAAATATGTTCTCGAAATTAAATATTATAGAAAAAATTGAAAAATTTCTAGTAAGCACTATTTGTTTCGTTTTGTATTCTTGGAAAATTTCATGTCATTTGGACCAATCGTTTATGATTTAACAGCTTTTTAAGATCAAAGCAAAGAAAGCTATTTACTGATAAACCAATTATCCAAATGAAACAAAACTTTCCCAGAATACAAATTGGGCTATATACGACTTACTGGTTTTTTTAAAAAAAAATTAAATGCTTCATTTTTTAGTTCCCCGTAGAGCATTACCAATCGTTTTTTATTTAATAACATTTTAAGATCAAACCCAAAGAAAGCTATTTACTGATAAACCAATTATCCAAATGGAACAAAACTTTCCCAGAATACAAATCGGGCTATATACGACTTACTGGTTTTTTTTCAATTTTTTTCTAAAATGCTTCATTTTTTAGTTCCCCGTAGAGCATTACCAATCGTTTATGATTTAATCGCCTTTGAAGATCAAACCCAAAAAAACTATTTACTGATAAACCAATTATCCAAATAAAACAAAACTCTCCCAGAATACAAATCGGGCTATGTATGACTTACTGTTTTTTTTTCATTTTCCTAAAATGCTTCATTTTTTTAGTTCCCTGTTGAGCATTAACTATCATTTATGATTTAATAGCTTTTTAAGATCAAAGAAAAAAAGATATTTACTGATAAACTAATTATTCAAATGAAACAAAACTTTCCTAGAACATAAATCGGGCTATATACGAGTTACTGATTTTTTTTCAATTTTTTCTAAAATGTTTATTTTTTAGTTGCCCGTCGAGTATTTACAGATAAACCAGTTTTCCAAATGAAACAAAACCTTCAATTCACTAAATCCCCGTCAGGCATTGATGTAGTGGGGACGGCGAGCAGCATGGGTGCGCCCGGGTGCATGCACTCCTGCTCCAGTCCGGCCCTACCACGGCCCCACTCGTGAGCGCGATTCAAAACGAGGTGCCCCAGGCCGACCCCACTAGTCAGGCCAACTAACGGTCAAACGAGTTTGACCCGATGGAAATGGCCGCTTGGCCGGCTACGAGACTGGATAGAGCAAAGTAGGGCAAAACGAGGAAAGCTAAGCGAGTGGGGCAAAAACGAGCAAAGCTAAGCGAAGCGGGGCACGAGAGTAATTGACCCTAATAACAACTCTCCAACAAGTATAAGTGAAGAACAAGAGAGTTTAACATTAACAACTAGCAGCTCTAAATAAGGTAAAAGCTAAAAGCGAGAGCTTACTAGCAAACAAACAGTAGCTAAGAATACTCAAAAGGTATAAGCGAAGCAAAGGAGTATTCAAACGAAAAAGCGGAGCGTGTCTCTCTCCCACACAAATAGAGCTAGGATCCAACATGAATATGACCAGCAAACAAACAAAACAAAACTGAAAGCAAAACATAAAGATGCTCCAAGAATAGCACATAATATGTAAAGTGATAAAAACTTAGTTCAACGAAGACGACCTGATGATAGTCGATGAAGAGGAGGGGATGCCTTGGGCATCCCCAAGCTTAGATGCTTGAGTGTTCTTGATATTCAGAGGGGGTGCCATGGGGGCATCCCCAAGCTTGAGCTCGGATCCATTCTTCAATTTCTTCATCATCCTCTCTTTTGGAACTTAAAAACTCACTTCACACAAAACTTCTCATAAACTGATTAGAGGGTTAGTGCCCATAAAATAAAATGCACATGTGTTCCATTTAGACATATTGCAAAAACAACTTGATTTAGCATTAGCTACTGTTTACTATGCCTCAATGTGGTACTCCTCTAGAGAGTATCACACTTGACAATAATAAAAGGGGCGAATACAAAATAAAGGCAAAATCTGTCAAAAACTGAACAGTCTGTAAAGATCGAATTTTTAGAGACACTTCTGCAGCTCAAATCAGAAAACTCAAAACGAACAAAAGATAGATAAAAGTATCAGTCTTACTGTCAAAAATTTCCAGAAAAAGATCACATCCTGTGATTTTTTGGATTTTCGAACAGTGAAGGACAGAAATCTGTTTCTTGACAGCAAAACAATACCTCGCACTTTCTGCATTAGAGGCTAAACTTGGCACAAAAAACCAAAAGAAAAGATACAATGAAGTTTCTACAGAAGCAACAACTCCATGACTAAGGAAAACTGAAAGGAAAAAAGATAATGGGTTGCCTCCCAAAAGCGCTTTTCTTTAACGGCTTTTAGCTAGGTGCAATGATTTCAATGATGCTCTAATAAAAATAAGAGTTGACAAAGGAGAGCATCAAGAAACAAATACCAAACATTTTTAAGCCTAACCCACTTCCTATGCATAGGCATCTTGTACGAAAATAATTCATTGGAGCATAAAGATAGTAGCATAGGAAGACAAAGCAAGTGCAACTTCAAAACTTGCAACAAAAAGAGAGGTGTCTTAGTAACATGAGAACTCCAACAACCATAATTTCCTCTCTCATAATAATTTTCAGTAGCATTATTAACAAACTCAACGATGTAGCTATCACATAAAACATGCTTTTTATTATCATAAATATCAATTGGAGGCATAGATAAAGGAGTATAATTAAATTCATCACAAATAACAGTAGGAAAAGCATTTGACAGTTTATTTTTGTCTTTCTTGAGCCATGGAAGTTGTTGCATATCATACAAAGTAAGAGTCACTCTCCTCCTCTTTTTTCACCTAATGGGATCTTAGTTTCAGCAATTTCCTCCTCCATAGGTTCCTGCAAAGCATTGGTCTCTCCTTTTGGAGGAGAGACTTTCTTAACATATTCAGTAATATAATAATTATCATTGTAATTCTCGAAGCAATATTTTAGTATAGTAAAATTCTCAGTTTGATAACGAGCATTATCTATGCTCTCCAGCAAAGAAGCAATTTCATAGGCACCCTTAAAAGCAACAAATTCTTCAATCTGTTCAACATCAAAGAAATCAAAATTTTCCCTAGCATAAGAAGCTAAGATTTCATTTTCACTGTTCTGACATTGGAAGGGGAGGTGTGGAGTGCGCCTCCCACAAGAACATTTTATATCATAGAGGAAACTTATATTTTCAGTATACAAGTTCACTTTTTCTCTGAGGTGTGGAGTGCAGCGGAATATTTCTTCGAGGACTCCCCCGACGTTTTTTAGGTCAAAGGCTAGTAATACGCCAAAGGGGAGCCGAGGGAGGCCACAGGGACCAGGGGCGGGTCCTAGTCGCGGCCCCACCTGGACCCGCTGCCAGGGGTCGCCCCTGCCCCTGGTGGCTCGCCTCCATGCCCCATTTTGGCTCCGTGACTGATAATGGATATTTACAAGCACTGGCAGAGTTGGCGGGGACAAATCTTCTTATGTAGCTTTAGTGCGATCCCCGACAACGATGCCAGAAAACTGCTTGATTGCGTATAATGATAGCTTTGGGTAGTGCCCCAAGCGAAGGCGTGAATGTAGTAAGTAGCAGTTTTCCCTCGTTAACGAACCGAGGTTTATCGAACCAGTAGGACTTTGAAATCAACAACGAGGTGAACCTTGACAATCTCTAGTGCTTAACCATCAACGAACGTGGACCTGTACACACTCAAACAATTACTTTGCCCCCAACGGCGGAAAGGTTGTCAATCTTTCCAGTCTGCTGAAAACAAAGCGGTTAAATATATAGTGTAGTGGATGAAATTATGGAAACGGACCAGTGGAGTAATGATGATGAAAAACAAGTAAATGAGGTTGTAAACAATGTAAAAAGATGGACCGGGGGCCATGGGTTCACTAGTGGAATCTCTCAAGTAAATAAAACACTCATATGATGGGTAAGCAAATTACAGCTAGGCATTTGACAAGATTATGACACAAACTTAATCTAGATATGACAAAGAGTACATGGTAATATTTATGTAGGCATCACGACATGAAACAAAGACCGTTGAGTCCAACTACATCTTTGTCTAAAAAGTCGACCGTGGGATCCATTGGATCCCAGCAAACACATCACATAGCATTACAATAGTCGATCTTGACCATGTTAGGCAGCTCACAAGATCATAAGACATGAAGCACAAGGGTGAGAGACTACCATCGAGCTAATACCATGGACCCATGGTCCAAGGTGGAACTACTCACAAATCATCTCGGAGGAAGGCATGGCGATGAAGAGCCCTCCGGGATCAATCTCCCCTCCGGCAGGGTGCCGAGATCAGCTTCAGAATCACCCCCAAACTAGGATTTACGGTGGCGGCCGCACGGGGTGACTTCTCCAGAAAATAATGGTCGCCTCGATGTTTTTAGGGTTAATGTGATTTTATAGGCGTCGGAGGGGGCCGAGTGGAGCCACCACGGGAAGGGGCGGGTCCCACCCGCGGGTGGCACCCTGGCCGCGGCAGCTGGCCGCCCCTGGCCTGTGGGGCGCCCCCGAGGCTGCCCTCTGGACTCCGTCTTCGTCTTGGCGTAAAAATAATTCCCGTAAATTTTCGTCCAGTTCCGAAAATATTTCCAGAAGTAGATTTTCTGAAATATAAAAACAGGAAACTGGCACTGGGCATCTTGTCAATAGGTTAGCCCGACAAAATGCATAAAAATGATGTAATATGATGTTAAAAACATATGACAACGTCACAAAACTAGCATGGAACAATCAAAAATTAAGACTTATTTCCAAAAAATAATATCTCCTGAATTTTTCTGGAATTTTCTGAGCTTCGCAGGTCAGGTGTCTTGACAGGTACATTTCGAGCTGATTCCGGACTCCGGCAGACGAATCTCCCAAAAATGCAAAACATGCAAAATAAGGTAACATAACATAAGTAATTAGCCACAATGTGAAATATATCAATGAATAAAGATAAATTATGATGCAAAACAGTGATGCGAAATGGACGTATCAGACTCGGGCATGTCGTTGAGCCGTGATCAATGACGGGCATACTCCCTGGACCTGGGAGTGTGAACTGATGCGGAGGATCGAAGCGAAGACAGCTGAGCTCGCCGTGCACTTGATTCATCGGCGAGGCGTCGCCGTTCGTTGAGTTCTTCAGTTCTTCTCCGTAGCCGCTGGCTTTGCTCGTGGTGGACGTGCTGGTAAGCCATCAGCTCTTCCCTTGTAGCGTCGGGTCCGAGCGGGGTTCAGCTATTAACAGCCGCTCGTACACTGTTCATCGTAGGCTCGCTGATTGTGATGGTTTCTCGCTCCCTCGGAGAAGCATGCGAGTCGGCGGTCCTACTTACTCGAGTTGGCCATGTAGACCTGGGCGGAGAGGGCCTAGGTGGCCGGTGATGAGCTGATGTTGCAGCTTTCGCTTTTGATGCAGTCGTCAGTGTCGTATTCGACGGGAAAGATTGCATCTGCAGGGTAGCAGTCGTCGATGTGGTAGATCGACACAGAGTCCGACTCCATCTCTTACAGGGAGAAGTCGTCGAGCAATGAGGAATCCTCTGTCGAGCTTGGCGATGATGTCGAGTCCGTCGTTGGCGGACGAACTGCGTCAGGTAGGCGAAGGATGCCCATCCGATCGGCGCGAAAGCGCATGATCCCGAACGTCAGGTCCACGCCCTCGAGGAGAGCATCGAAGGACGGACGCAAAGCCGGCGTGTGAAGCAGAGGAAGCCGAAGTAGATCGGATCCCCTGAACGCGGCGAGTCGAAGACTGCCGATCTTGGAGCCGCAGACACCGTGATTCCCATGCTGAGAGTTCCCACAGACAGCGCCAACTGTCGTTGGATTATCTCAGCAGTGCCCCTCCGTGAGGGACTTGGGTTTTGAGTTGAGAAAATCATGGCGTAGGTAGTACCGGCAGCTAACACGGAAGAGAGAGGTTTACCCAGGTTCAGACCCCCGGAGGGTAAAACCCTTCTTCTTGCTTGTGTGTTTGTATTGATTTCGAGATTACAACTCACAGTGATGGCTATGGTGGCAAATATACGATCTAAGAGCGTTGTATCTACCCGGCGGCTCCTCCCAGCCTTTTATAGGAGGCTGGTTCTCGGGTGTCCGTGACCGGATAGGTTACAGGTTTGATAGTAAACCCTAGCCTAATCTTGCTCGCCAGGTAAGCTTCTGATACCGCCTCTTAAGTGGGCTTGGGCTTCTTTCCAATGGGCCACCCGACGAGCCTTTCAGCTAGGCCTTACGGGTACCCGACAGGTGGGACCCAATGACCATATCCATGTCATGGGTCCCCTTGCCGCAGCCCACGCTGGTTGAAGATAAGGCTCCCAGCTACGCCATTGACGACCACACCACATGGGTAGAGGAGGTACCTAGCAACCCACAGATCATGTCCAACCATCTCCTTCCGAACTGGAGCCTCATAAGCACCCTAGCAGAAAAGCTCAATCCACGGTGTCGAATGCCTTGGTAATGTCCAACTTGAGCATGATGGCGCTCCTCCCGTTGCTTTGCAATTTCATCGCCGTGCTACAAACCAACTAAAAGTGGTCGTGCAAGCATCTACCACGTATGAAAGCGCTCTGGTGGGGCCCCACCAACCTGACGGCCTGGACGCCTGGTCCGCGACTAGAACATTGTCCTCTTTGAGGTGCTCGATAAAATTCTTCCTCCGCCGATGATTAGCGTGCAGGTGAAAAACCGCGTGAATGCGTCGCCTTTAGCCAACCACAGCAGCCTAGACCGCTGCCTTGCAATGGTACGCTCGAGCGAAGCGAGGCCCAGCAGCTTTTGTTTCAACGTCCTCCGAAGCCCCATCTCGCCGGGAGAAAGGGCCCTTGACTCCATAGCCCGATCACGTGGGATTTCATTGTACATGGAATTATTATTTTTTAGGTTAAGGCCGTCGTTCCGCCATCTGATTAGATAGAAAAGATTGTTTTGTATTGAGTTTTAAACAGCCCTTAGGCCAAGAAAACAAAAGAATACAAGCCTAAATGGCGATTTGTACGTCACCGGGGTCCTGTGAGTGGGCATAGGCCCGCTGCGCTATCTCCTCTCGCACCAGCGCCGCCACCACCGTAAGAAGAATGGCCGTGTTGTGAAACACCCTCCTATTCCTTTCCTTCCAAACTCCCCATATCTATAATCTATAATATCTAAATAGGAGCAACCCACTAAAGGTATTTCTCTAAGGGTCTCTTTGGATCATAGGATTCTAAGAATAGAGGAATAGGGAAAGTATAGGAATTGGTTGGGTGGCATCTCCAATCCTAAGGATTTACAAAACCATAGGAATCGGGAGAGGAGGCCTTTGGCTGCACCATAGGCTACGTATAGGAACTCAGTGCAATAAAATATTATGAGAGGACTGCCGCCTGTGGACCTTGCCGCTGTGATTTTGCCGCCAGGGAACCAAAGAGGGACACGTCTGATTTTGCGGCCAGGGACACCAAACAGTGCGGCTAAACAGTGCGGCTATTTTGGCGCGAGCTCACCGCAGGAGCGCGTCTTTTCCCGCCAGGATTTCTTCCGAGAGGTCCGACTGAATGTGTAAATTCCTCTGGAATCGGTGCCTCAGGAAGCCAATCCTCTGGAATTTCAGAGCCTCAATCCTGTAATCCAAACGTCTTCCATAGGAAACAATCCTCAGGAACGAATTCCTGTGAAAATCCCGTGAAAATCCTTTGATCCAAAGGAGGCCTAAACATGCAAGCCATCCACCTCACCAAACATCTCTGAGCAATCCTAACCTGCCACGTGTCATGCAGCCTTCCACCTCACCAAGGTTGCCAATTCACCATTGGAGAGAAAAAGAATGTTAACTCATTAAAAAAAGTCCTTAATTACTCACCCCATTATTGATTTCCCTCTCCTATTCAACTTATACACCCCGTTCTTTCCTCTCTGAACATGCTGGTCTCGACGTCAATTAGTATTCCACATCAGAAAGATAGAGAAACTATAATTAGCCCATTACACCCGAATGCAAAAAGAACGCCCCGCTAATTTTTTCTAGACCTACGTACTGTCTAGCAAATGCGAGCCACCAAGTGCTGCCTTTTTTACGTTTCTCCTTCTCCATAAATCTATGCAATGGCGCAGTCCGTTCCACTCTCCCATGATCTCCTATAAATTCATGGGCAGTTCTCTCTTCCTCTATCGGTTTTGTGTTACCTTTTTTAATCTCCTGACCGGTTGGACTTGCTGCCATGAGTAGGAGAACAAAAGATTGATAGAAAGGGTGGCGCACTTGATCCGGACACTGCAACCTCAGGGATTAGGTCCAGCGGGCTAAGGGGCATCACCAATTCGAACTTGAAGGAGGTACGTTGTGCGCAGGTACGACCAATCCGACGCTGCTCCATCTTCGCATCTCAACACAGATGCTTAGACCCTCCAGTTTGAACTCATTTTTTTCTCTGCCTCCTTACCACATATTTTAAGTCTCAGGATATATTAAGAGGCAAAACGGATAAACCATTGGAAAAGAAGAGGGACACTGACCTGTTGGATTCACAAGTTATAGCGCATGGGAACGATCCAGAAAAGTGAAAGACGAGTAAGGCCGGTCAAGGGTGAGAAATTTTACTTGCGTGAGACCCTTATTTAATTTGAGTTTCCATTTTTCTATCAATACAGATCATTCACTGATTTGCTAAGCAAATGTTCCTTAACCTGTCTGTCAATTTTATTTCTGGTCTTCTTTCTCTTTATAACGCTACAACATATCATACGATTTCAATATTACCCTTTGTGTATTGCAGGTTGGTTAGGACTACTAGGAAAAGTACGAATGATTGAGAGGCCTATTCATGTCAACGGGCATCTACATATGTACTTCTTCACTTTTCTCTGTATTTTTATGTTTAGTATCTGATTCTACAGTCAAGTCTATGGCCAACATTATTCATATTTTCGCCTTGCTACAATCGTCAATATTTGTAGGCAACATTCTGTAAGGACATGCAGCTGCATACAGAAGTCATCACGTCCATAGACAACATTATTCATATTTTCACCTTGATTCAGTCATCAATATTGTACTGTAGAGTTCTACTTTTTTCATAGAAAATGTTTGTACCACATATGTTTCATGTTTTATAATTTGAATCTTAATGTATTCTATACCATGTATCCCGCTACAACGCGCGGGAATCATCTAGTTGTGTATATGAAGGCGCCTCTTGCCTCCCTTCGCTTTTCTTTAGGAAGTGCAGCGATGGTGTCTTCCCACCAATTGTTTATGTCTCTCCCTGCCGGTGGCGTCGCTATCTCAATGTTATCCATCCCATTGAAGATCATCTCCCTCACATAAGTCGTGAAGGTGCAATCGAGTAGGAGATGTTGCACTGTCTCTTGATGTATTCGACAAAGTTTGCAGATAGGATCATGCAGCCATCCTCTGATCGCAAGGTTGTCTGCCGTGAGGATCTTCCAGTGAAGCACTAGCCAAGCAAAGAAGCGGCATTTTTTGCTCTACCTTCGCCTTCCACAATTTTCCGGAGCTGAATTTGGCGCCCACTCCATGGAACTGGCAGCGGTAAGCCGACGCCGTAGTGTATATGCCGGAGGCTGTCCATCGCCATGATACGGAGTCTTGTATCGGTTGCGACGCCGTATTGTACATGGCATTTGATTGTTGTCTTTTTTCCTATTCCTTTGCTTTCTAATTCTTGGGAGAAAATCGATACACTCCGGAGAGCACTCTCATCCTTTTGGGGCTGGGGTACTATACCACGACAGCTAACATACATTCCGCGTGGTCGACAGGTCATATACTCGTACTTTGTCGATGCCAGCATTCAAACCGAGAGCATAAATCTCTATCACAATGTTGCCTCTGTGCGTGTCCATTTCAGTGGCTTTCGTTGCCGTTATTGATTCAGCACCGACAGGGCTTAACAAATGATCGACCCTGCCAGAACCTGATCGAAGCCAGTGACATCGCCAGCGTCACGTATCACTGCATCCCACGCCCTCCCGTGCCCGCATAAAACCAGCACTCGATGTTTACCTTCAGACTCTACACAGAATTGCCACCTACAAAAACTTTTTTATTTTATGAACCCAACGCTTCATGAATTCAAGAGAAGTTGGAGATGGAAACTCGACGAAAACAAGTAGATGGTATAACAGTTAGGTCGGGAGGCTTCTTGAACCTTGAATGTCAAATACAAATTCTAAAGCATAAGAAGGATTGAAGATGTCATGGCTCTGCAGCAGTGATCATGGTACGAGTACAAGTATGGATGGGATTTGGTTAACCCTTTATCTTTCGGATCCGAACCTAAATAACCATTTTGCGGAAAGGGATAAATAGGTTAACCCTGAGGGAAGGCTACCAATTTCACGGCTCAAAATATTGTCAGAGGTTAACAGTTTACAGGTGCTGACCACCATATGACACCATTACTAAACTACAAAATTATGGAGGATTACCGCATGTGCAACAAGCGGGGTAGAAGAGATGAAGGCGCAATGCCCTCCAGTTTTTTTTAACCGCCATATCAGGAGCAACCAATGAAGTGTCTTCACAGGAAGATTCCGGTGTGATTTTTGCCCTGAACAGTTCTCCAAATCACAATTCCTTCTTTTTTTCCTCTAATCATTCCCACCCCCAAACATGTGTTACAGTGCTGTTTAGGCACAAATGTTTCCATCGATCTGGTACTCTGGTTGAATCTCTTGACATGGCTACACTGGCTCGACCGGAAATTCCGCAAACAAATACAGTCCTCAGCTCTTCTCTGCTTGATGTATCCTCAGCTTTTTGGAAGGCGGTGACATGAAAAGCTTTCTAACAGATGTAACGGGATCATCCTCCTGAAATTATAGAAACCAACTGTGAGGTCACGATTCAGAAGAAACAAGAAATGATTCAACAAAAGAACACTACCTCGTCGAGGAAGCTAAGCTGAGCCTCCACTTGTGAATCTCCATCAGTTCTTTCATCCTGAGCAAGTAACGCCGAAAGAGTCAGCCTCCATCCAGGCAAGGCTTCACCACCGTCAGGGGAGGTCCAAGGGCAGAACGTCCGGTGCTGCTTGATAGGATCGAACTCATTCATTTTGTCATACAGGCCTTCTTTTCCTGTTATGACAGATGAGAGCAGTGAATAAGAAATGTTATGTGTAACTGTGTGTGCAGTCTTCAAGCAAGATCCTATCAATAAACTAGCAATAAATAACTAATTTCACCTCCACGAGAGGAGCCAAAAACTAAGCACTGCTGTCATAAATCAGTGTGTTAACTGTTCTGTTAAGCAGTGCGAAAGGAATCAATATGCTAATTGTCGTTCGAACTTCCCAACTCTTACAACAAGTTACACCTACTTAGTATTTCCCCTGCTTTTCGTTCCCTTCAACTTTCTGATTAAGTACCTTTTTATTCCTTAAACTGTACCACAGCGCAGCATACTTAGCAATCAGACTACAGTTAATTATGTACAGCTAAAGCAAAAGAAACATTAATGAATTCCTTACCTGATGGTTGTACACATTTTTCCGAGTTGATAGACGATTTTGTGATTGCGCCAACTTCAACTACCTCAGAACTGTTTGTGTGAAGCTGTACCGAGTTCTGGCCATTAGCAGGTTCTTCTCTTGTATGCTGAACATGTGAAAACTTAGGATCTGATCCGTGTTGATCAAGTTTCAAGTTTGTGCTTCTGGCGACACCTGATTCTGGTTCTTCATTCAAAACTTCTTCCGTATTAATACCCTTACTTGTATCTGAATGTGAAGACCCTCGATTGAGCTCAGTGCTTACTTCTATGTTTGCAATGTCCTTTTCAGGATTATCACCGTCATTGTCATGATTTGCCCCTTTGGAAATTGTATTAATGCCTTCCAACATGTGAAGCTCATCCATGCTTCTTTTGCGTTTCGTGGGCCCTGAAGAATGCAAAGCAACAGGAACCATGTGGCTGTCATTTCCAGATGAAAATGATTTTCCACGGGAGTTCAAGTCAGCTTTCAAGTGTCGACTGACAACAGGAAATGAAACTCTTGGTCGAAAACTCTGTCTAGTCGGCGGAGGACCACCAGCAATTGTGAAATTAAAACCAACATTTGCAGACTTTGAAGTTTCTGCTCCACTGGCATGCCCATTATTTTGCTCATCTTGTATATTCGCATCTGACACAAGCTTAAAGAGTTGAAGAGGTCGTTCTACAAGTGAAAAACGCCACAAGGCAACACAGGCTCCACAAAATTGACAATCTAAAACAACAGATGATGGATCATAATGTTGGTCTCCCTGATAAGCAGCTGCAGTTGCTGAAGAACCATCAACTTCATTGCGTGAGTAAATTACAACCCGATCTTCCAGTGTGTTGTTTACTTGTCCTGGTTGGGCAAATATAGTGGTAGAATTTGCATCCGAGCGAGATTCGGTTGCACAATCAACAGCATAGTGAAGTAGGCGTGGTTCCCATCCACATAAACTTATTATCTTCAGTGCCTGCTAGCCAGAGCATTAAGCTTGAGCGCAAAGACTTAATGATTTAATGCAAAAGAATATGTGAAACTGTAAATTGAAACTACACAATACGTAACAGCAACCCAACTGTCCAAGATATCTAATCAAAGCAATTTGATACACCTAGCTATAAGGATATATTGCCAAGTGCCAACAGAGACCAGGTAAATCAGACTGTAACAAAAAGAAATTTTCAGTTACTTAAACATGTATGCAGTTGGGACCTGAACATTGTTGTAGTTCATTTTATCAAGACTACAAAGGGTTTTCAATACTACATGACAACACTTCTATGACTTGCTAATAGCAATATGACAGGATCAAGGAAAAAAAAGGAGGGGCACGGATATTTTCTTTCCTTTATCTTTTTGAGTAAATTCTCTTTTTCACCATCTAGTTTGCCAATTGTGAAAAACATTACCCAATTTAACAGAAATTCTTCTCACTTACCACATTTAGAGAAACTTGTGCTAAATTCTACCCCTTTTAAGATGTGAGAGCATTCTGTTGGGTGCGGCCTGGTCATCAGGGGTATGTGGGGCGCCACATTTGCGTGGGTTGCATTGAATAAACAATGGGGATGGTAGGGACAAGCAACGGCGCCGTTGATGCAAAACACGATGGAACTTATGAGGTGTAGGGCGTAGGTAACAGCCCGGCCTACCACTGCCCGCGCTTGGCGACAAGAACACCCGATCACACTAGGCTGAGGCCTGCAGTTGAAGAGCCTAGCTAGTAGATAGTATGACCATCTACATCGAACGTTGCACCAACCAGGTAACCAAGCAATAAATGGGGAATAATGGAGGAATGGCATGCCCTCATGGCTAGCTAGCTGCTGAGTGCGTAAGTAGGGTGTTCACTCGGCTGGTGTGCTTCTCAGCTGGTGATCGACCTGGTGTCTCTTGCAGCTGCCATGACTTTTTCCTTCGTCCTGGGATATAAATATCCAGCTGCCGGCCTTCTTCTGTACGCGGTCTCGCCGACATGCGGTGGAAAGGTGGTACATTAGATTTGCATCTTGTTCGCCAAAAAATGTCCAACTGCCAAAGTTTTATGTTCCATTGGTTCCTTCTACCTTGCCTGTTTTGTTATTTGCGCATGTGTCGCCTTCAATCACTAACTAACTAATGTCCATAGACAGGTTTCATTTAGAGGTGCAGGGAGCAAGTGCTGGACTCTATGACAAAATGTGTCTCCATGTGGCACGCCACATAGTCCTGGCGATCAGGTCTTACTTGACAGAACACTTCTAAATCTTAAAAGGGGTAAAATCTGGCACAAGTTAAACTAAATGGAGTAAGCAGGGGGGATTTCTGATAAATAGGGTAATTGGTCTCACAAATGGTAAATTATATAGAGTAAAAATGGAATTCACTTTTTTTTAGAACGAGATGTAACGTTTTTAGTGCAATGTGCAGCTGGGGATTAGGTACGAACTGATGAACATGCTACCCAGTGAAGGCAAATAAAGGGCTAAGAAGAATTAATTCAATTAGAAAGGTGGCACCCAGATATCAGATATTACTACTCCCTCTAATCCCAATTATCAGTCGCTAGTTGTACGTGAGGTTGTACGTACTCAGTTCAATTCCTACGACATTTAATCCGGATCGGAGGGAGTAACATAAAAATAATAAGAAACAAATTCTGAAGAGTAATCAATAGAAGAAAAGGAACATGTTTTTGGCAAATATAAACCTCAAAGAGATGCAAACTCCACAACGAGATTAGGAGGAGTAATTATGTGTAAATCAAAGTCTGACCTGATAATATATGCCAGCATCTTGAAAAGTGTCATCTAGATCCTTAATAGTTGAGTCTTCAGTAAGCATAAATCCCCCTTTAAGGACAACTGATGAAGAGAATTGCTGCAATAGAAACTGTTCTAGTTGTGGACTCCTCTTCTTCATGCTACCCAGAGAAGAGCATGAAATTCTTGGAAGTGCTGAAAGCCGTAGCAGAGACGAGAAGCACTCATAGTAATTCTCAACTAAAACGGGAGGAGGTGTGGGTGGAAATAAGGCAAGTGATTCATCACATATGTTGTCAATCCATGGACAGAGTAGTTTATGTCCAGTGTCCAGCTTCAAGCTGAAAACAGCAGCAGCCTTTTCAACTGCAGGAAAGATACATTTCAATATAACAAAGTAAAAATAAATAGAGTGTTGAAATCAAGAAAGTCACTTATGCCTGTAAGCAAGCCTCTCACAGATTGAAATGGAACAAGAGCAATGTTAATCCAATAAATCAGCATCGCTTGAATCTTCAAATACTAAATGATGAACATTAAGTCCACATAGAAATGTATGTGCATGTTTCATTTAACTGTTTCTAATGAGAGAAGAATAAGAGAATTGCCTTATTTAGTCTTAGCTTGAGATGAAGCCCACTGGTAAAACAAAAAATAATGCACGCACCTTGCTGTGGTGTCCATGAAGAAGGAGAGGAGAACAGGAGCCGTGCCCCACATGCCTCACACGTTATAATGTCTGGTTCAATATTAGTCCACCCTCTCCTAGCGCAGTTAACAGGACTAACAACCTGAAAAAGGTAACTCGCTATCAGCTATCACCGAAAAAGTATGAGATGCTTCAGCTGCAATGTTCAACCAATCAAATAGAGTCCCTTCAGATTCGCTATCCAACTGAAGAAAAATGTATAAGCGAACCGAGTGCCTCAAAACAAACACAATTTATGCTAGTGCAGAACATACAAAACCTTCAGTCCTATTTCTAACTGGTCTATCAAGACAAATCAGGGCAAGGCAAACATCCGTTTTGTTTCTAGAAATTTCCACTAAATAGTCATCAATCCGTTAGATAGCGTGCAAACCCATCTTAACTACGAGTAAGAGATTTCCTAAAGGGGTGGGCAACCCTGAGAGAAGGTACGCAGGGCAAGCAACATGAAGGGTGTGTACCTTGGGCTTTGCGAACCAGGTCATGGCCTTGAATGAAGCTAGCCTCCGTACAAGGTCGCGGCGGTCCCACGGGCGGCACGGCGGAGGCGGAGACATCGCTGACATGGCGGCCATCTGCGGTGGGAGCCGTGACCCCCGCACCACCCCGAACCTCCTCCCGGCATCCGCCGCTTTCCCCACCCTCCACGAGCTGCCACGCCAGATCAGATCAAACCCACTTCACAACCACACAAAGAGGCTCACGCGAGGGAAGAGTCTGGGAGCCTCGAGCTAACCTGGGAGTGGACGAGGAAGAGGGTTTCGAGCCGGGGCTGGGGTTAGGCTTGGGCTTGGGGAAGTGGTAGAGCTTGTCCATGGCCTTCTTGAGGCGCCGCTCGGAGTCGGCGCCGATGTCTCCTCCGCCGCCGCTGCTACCGCCGGCGGCCATCGGGAGTGGCGCGTGGAGGGGGATCCGTGGAGATGGCAACAGCGATGCGTGAGCCGCTGACAGGCTGCCGCTACTTGCTGCGGGGCGTTAGGGGAGCTCCTGTATAGCGCCCGCAGGCGACGACTTCCGCACGGGTCGCCTGAAGCAGCGGCTTCATGGGCCGCTTTCGGAGCGGCCCAATAGAAAAAACACAGTTTTTTCTCTTTTTTTTTTCAAATCTGAATGATTTTCAATCTGAACAAATTTAAGACTGAACAATTTTCATATCTGAAATATTTTTTAAAGCTTGAACAATTTTCAAATCCAAAAAAAATTTAAAAATCTGAACGTTTTTAAAATCTGAACGTTTTTAAAAACGTGAACAGTTTTAAAACTTGAACATTTTTCAAATTTTAATTTTAAACATTTTTTTAATTGAATATTTTTCAAATCTGAACAATTTTTAAGCATGAATTTTTTTCAAATCTGAAAAATTTTAAGCTTGAACAATTTTCAAATCTGAACATTTTTTCAATTTGAACAAAATTCAAATTTGAACATTTTTCAAAACTGAACAATTTTCAAATTTGAATTTTTAAAAATTTTGAACAAATTTTAAATCTGAATATTTTTAAAATAATAAATAAAGTGAAAAAAAGAAAAACGAAACAAGAAGAAAAAACAACAGAAAAAGGAAAGAAAACAGAGAAGAAAAAATCCAGAAAGAACCCGCTAAATGGGCCGGCCCATCAGCAAGATCCCTTCAGGCGACGCAAGCGAGATGCTTCGTCAATGGGCGATATATAGGAATCGCGGGGCGTTAGGATGGAGGGTGTGTACGAGCTGTGACGTTTCGCTTGGGCTTGGGCCAGTGTCCACCTCGGGTTTCATGGGTTGGATACTTACTAGGCTTACAGGGTGGGCCTAACTCGTTTGAACAAGGAATTGGGTATTCTCAAACAACAAAAACGAAACCTGGTCTTAGAGCATCCTAGCGGATCTCGGAAAATCGCATAACGTAAAAACTAGTATCCAGTTCTCCGAAAACAGATTAGGCTAAAAAAGATGCTCTCTCAGAATAAATATCGAAAAAAAGCCCTGAATCACATAGAACCCACCCGTCACCATCAGTCAGGATTTATTTCAACAATTCCCATTCTCCACTTTCCTCTTCTTCCTCCTCCCGCCGCCCCCTACCATTGCCCACTGTCGTCAGCCGAACCTAGCACCTTCTTTACGCCCCAGACCTTCATGTGGCACAGATGAGCACGTAATGGAGCATCCGTAGCTCTAAAGAAATCCTAGCACAACGAGAAAACGTATGGAGTACCTTTCCATTACGTGCACCATGAGCCTGAAGGTGCCAGTGTTCGAGGCTCCCTCCTTGTCGGGGCAGGGGCGTGCCCTCCTCACCTTTATGGAGCAGAAGTCGGAGCTATTATCAGGTCGAGACCTTGCAGCATATCTCCACTCCGAGCAAATCAACCATCGCAGCGTGTGTGATGTTCGGACAGGGGTAAAACTAAATGGATATGCCATACAATCACACAAAGTTTTTTTTAAGAAAATGTGTGATGTAGAAGGCAATCGCACAAGTTTTTTTAATAATTGTGTGCGGTGCTTCTAAAAAACATCATAATGGGTCAATTTTTTGCAAAAAAAAAACACCTTATATCATAATAAACATTATGCTCAAATAAATTTTCAACTCTTTAGTTTAAAAGTGTCCAAAAGGGGTATATTCTAATATAGATTGCATACAGTTTTTACAGGAAAAAGGTGTGTGATGTAAGAAAAAAATCGCATACGGTTTTTTGAAAAAAAAAGGTGTGATGTAGAATGCAATAGCACACGGTTTTACAAACAAAATTGTGTGTGATGCGCCATAAAATAATTTCACAATAATGTGTCCATATTGGGACATAGGTGTATCTTGACATGGCAAACAATAGTGACAAAATGATTTTTCAAATTATTTATAAAATATCATTTTAATTTATTTAGTGTTCAGAAGGATTTTTTGTGAAGCATGTACAAAGAATGTGATATAAAATGGCACCAATTCAATTTTCACACAAAGTAGACCATATTTTATGGATTTACCCAAATGTTATGAAATTTCTCGCTTTCTAACTACACTAGAAGAAAAGTTGTTTTCTACCACGCTCGATTTTTGTGGTAGAAAGACCATTTTTCATGGTTAAAAGTTTTCTATCACGAAAGGGGTACCGTGGTAGAATCTGTGTGGCAGAACATTTTACCACGGACGCCGAAATCGTGGTAGATGGGCGCGCAGCAACCATGGAAAGTCGGCCGTGGTAGATGAACCTAACGGACACGTGGCAAACACCATTAACTCCGCCGTGACACCGCCATCTCTTTCTGCCACGGTTGCCAACTGTGGTAGATACTAGGCCCAAGTAAGGTCTGTACGAGTTACGTGGGCCGGCCCGTCAAGCTTTAGCGGGCCAGTCTGCTAATGAAGACGGGCCGGCCTGCTAGTGCTGACGGACCGACCTACAAAGACTTGGTGGGCCGGCATGTTATTGTTGGTAGGCCAGCCTGTTACGGCTTGGTGGACCGGCCTGCTAAGACCTTGTGTACCGGTCTACTATTAATATGGGGCGGGCCTACCCATCCTTAGTGGGCCGGCCTGACAATCCACATGGGCTGGCCCATAAAGACTTGTTCCCCGGCCTGTTAGATTTGACGGGCCGGCCTGTTTAATCGACTGGCCCGTTCAAGTAAATGGGTGATACGTCTCAAACGTATCTATAATTTTTGAGTGATCCATATTAGTTTTGTGATATTGTCACATGTTTTTATTATCAATTATATCATTTTTATCCATTTTGTCGGACTAACCTATTGACAAGATGCCCAGTGCCAGTTTCCTGTTTTTGTTGTTTTTGTATTTCAGAAAAGTCACCACAGGAAATATCGTCGGATTTCGCCCAAAATTTACGGAGATTTTTTATGCGACGGAAGACACCCGAGGACCAAAGGGGAGCCTGGGGGGCCACCCACAGGCCAGGGGCGGCTGGCAGCCGCGGCCCCACCTGGACCCGCGGGTGGGGCCCGCCCCTGCCCT
The DNA here is from genome assembly GCA_012064385.1 of Puccinellia tenuiflora. Lineage (NCBI taxonomy): Eukaryota > Viridiplantae > Streptophyta > Magnoliopsida > Poales > Poaceae > Puccinellia > Puccinellia tenuiflora. The sequence continues at coordinate 118,691 of QRDG01000510.1, forward strand.
CTGGGCACCGCCTCGGCCCCCTCCGACGCCTATAGAATCCCTATTTTCCTAAAACCGAGAGGGCGGCCATTATTTTCCAGAAACTCGATCCCGACGCGCCGCCACCGAAAACCCTAGTTCGGGGTCCAATCTGAAGCTGATCCCGGCACTCTGCCGGAGGGGAGATCGATCCCGGAGGACTCTTCATCGCCATGCCTTTCTCTGGGATAATTTGTGAGTAGTCTCACCTTGGACTATGGGTCCATGGCAGTAGCTAGATGGTAATCTCTCACCCTTGTGCCTCATGTCTTATGATCTTGTGAGCTGCCTAACATGATCAAGATCGATTATTGTAATGCTATGTGATGTGTTTGCCGGGATCCGATGGATTATGAAGTTATGTTCAGATTGTGCATGATTCTTATTAACTGATTTGTGGTCTTGCAAGCTCTCCGATGTGCGTAGTTACTTTGGCCAAGTGATTGTGTGTATCTCCAAGAGAGAGTAGTTATGCTAGATAGTGGGTTCATGCCCACGAGTGACAGAAATGTCTAATGGCGAGGGTGTGCTGTTGCTACTAAGGGTAAAACAACGGTGTTAATGTCTCTTTTAATATTAGTATTGCTTACTTCATGCACTTTACTTAATGCAAATGTCTGTTGCTTGCAACTTAATACCGTTGGGTGACAGGCTGGATAGCGATACCACGGTGGACTTTTTAGACAAAGACGCAGTTGCACTCAACGGTCTTTGTTCCTTGTCGTGATTCCTACATAAATATTATCTTGTTCTTTATCTCATACCTAAATTGGGTTTGTGTCATAATCTTGTCAGTTGCCTAGCTGTAATTTGTTCACCCATCACATGCATATTTTATTTACTTGAGAGACTCCACTAGTGAACCCATGGCCCCCGGTCCATCTTTTTACATTGTTTACAACTTCATTTACTTGCTTTTCATAATCATTACTCCACTGGTCACTTTTCATTATTTTATCTATTTCACCATACAATTAACCGTTTTGTTTTCTGCGAGACCGGAAAGATTGACAACCTTTCCGCCGTTGGGGGCAAAGTATTTGGTTGAGTGTGTGCAGGTTAAAGTGCATGGTTGCTCTCATGCATGGTTGTGGTAATTAATGACAATCTCTATGGACTAATATTTGTATTGAGCTATTTTTGTAGGTTGTCCATTAGCTTGCTTGTTCTCCATTTGTTGGAGTCAAGGTTAAGGGAAGAAGAAAAGTTTGTGTTGATCCAGGCTTTGTGCGGGTTGATCATCACTCAAGGCCAAGTGAAGATATGCCGAAGAGGTGCTTCTCCCATCTTGGTTTATGGAGGAGCAACAAGTGAAACTTCACCGAGCGAAGCACAATGAAGAAAGGTGGTGCGTCTTGAGGAGTTGAAGATCGTCTTCATCGACCTCAAGTGGGTTTTTGCGCAAGGCAAAGGTATGATCTTGATAGGGTTTATATTTTACCGGTCTCATGTTGTTTAATGAGAGACCGGGTATAGGATAGATAACCGTACTATCAAGAGGGGCTCTCAACCGAATATCGTGATCGTATCGCCGTGGAGAGCACAAACCTTTGCATCCATGCAATCATATTTATTGGTTCTTATTGTCTCTTATCGTGGTGTGGCTTGGTGCTTGTCGTGCTTGGCATGACAAAGCCAAGTTCACTGAAAACGGTTTTCATATGCGTCTTCTATTGCGGTTTCGGTATTGGAGATTTTGCCGGTTCATCCGTGCGGGAGATTTATCTCTTCCATTTCTTTGCAAAATCTCCATTACTTGTTTGCCATTTTCAAAGGTAGCATTTTTCGTCCTCTTTCCAACAAAATTGGTTTTATTTCATTCGGACTTCAATTGCAAAAGATTCGGCATTTTCGGTTTGCGAAAAAGTGTTTCTAACTTTCCCCATTTAATTTTATAATATATTCTTGGACTATGATGTTTCTCTGCATATTCTTTTAGTGCTCGTTGTGACGATTCCAACGAGTCCAAGAATACCGAAAACGGAGTTCGTATGTGAAAGTTATTGCGTTTTCGGTTCGGTCGTTTTTTCAAAACAGAAAATCAAAAGAGAAAAAAGGGGGGGGGGCGAAGCAGCCAGGCCAGCCATTTGGCCAGCCATGATGGCCGGGCACAAACAGAGGATGGCCAGCCATTTGGCCAGCATGGCTGGCCTCCCCTGTCCAGCCTCGCGAAAATGCCCCAACGGCTAGTTTTGGCCTCCCTTTTAAGTGGTCTTCTTCCCCATTTGGTCTTGAACTTTTGGCCATCATTTGAGCTCTTCTTTCCTCCATTGTTGCCATCTCTCTTGAGCTTTAGATCTCTCAATCCCTCCAATATTTCTTGCTACTTGTTGAGGGAAAAAGAGAGAGGAGGTTTAGATCCACATTTCCACCGATCAATTTCTTCTCTAAGTGAGGGGAACTCTTTGGATCTAAATCTTGGAGTTCTTAGTGTTTCTCCTTTGTTATTCCTCCTAAATCCCTCCGTAGCATTAGTTGCTTTGGTTGGATTTTGGGGAGAAGAATTTGACCACTTGGTGTGTTCTTGCCCTTTTGCATTTGTTGCATCGGGTTGTGCTCCCCACGATGATTCGTGGGATTGAAGGTGGGGAGCTTGTTACTCTTGGGTCATTGGACCCTAGACGGTGGTGCCGTGAAGACTTCGGCCTGTGGAGCTTCGGCACGCTTGGGAGCCCCCAATTGAGTTGTGGGTGTGTGCCCAAAAGGTGTAAGGGCTCCGAAATCCGCCCCGAAGGATTCCGATAGTGGAAGGTGAACCAAACCTTTGGGTGCGTTTCATCGGAGAATAGGGTGAGGCCTTTGTGGCATCTTGAGTAGGCCTTTTGTGGCGAGCTCACACCCCTCCAACGAGACGTACTCCCTTAACAAGGAGGAACTCGGGAATAAATCCTCGTCTCCGTGTGCCTCGGTTATTTCTATACCCGAGTTTTTACTTATGCACTTTACATTGTGATAGCCTTCGTGCTTGAAGTTTATATCTTGCTATCACCTTGTTGTCATATTGCTTAGCATAAG
>QRDG01000510.1:123804-163392 GCA_012064385.1 Puccinellia tenuiflora
CTAGAGGGGGGGTGAATGGCAATTAAAACCTTTTCTATTTAGGGGCTTGATAATTGCGGAATAAAACTAGGTGTTTAAATTAACAAGCCAACAACCTAAAATTCTAGGTTTACCTAAAGTGCACCAACAACTTATGCTAAACAAGGCAAGCAACAAGGTGATAGCTAGATATAAACTTCAAGCACGAAGGCTATCACAATGTAAATTTGCATAAGTAAAAGCTCGGGTATAGAAATAACCGAGGCACGCGGAGACGAGGAATTATTCCCGAGTTCCTCCTTGTTAAGGGAGTACGTCTCGTTGGAGGGGTGTGAGCTCGCCACAAAGGCCTACTCAAGATGCCACAAAGGCCTCACCCTATTCTCCGATGAACCGCACCCAAAGGTTTGGTTCACCTTCCACTATCGGAATCCTTCGGGGCGGATTCCGGAGCCCTTACAACTTTTGGGGCACACACCCACAACTCAATTGGGGGCTCCCAAAACGTGCCGAAGCTTCACAAGCCGAAGTCTTCACGGCACCACCACCGTCTAGGGTCCAATGACCCAAGAGTAACAAGCTCCCAACCTTCAATCCCACGAATCACCGTGGGGAGCACAACCCGATGCAACAAATGCAAAAGGGGAAGATCACACCAAGTGGTCAAATCCTTCACCCCAAAATCCAACCAAAGAAACTAATGCTACGGAGGGATTTAGGAGGAAGAACGGAGGAGAAACACCAAGAACTCCAAAAACTAGATCCCACAAGTTCCCCTCACTTAGAGGAGATTTTGATTGGTGGAGTAGTGGATCTAGATCTCCTCTCTTGTTTCCCTAAATTTGGGCAAGAATCATCGGAGGGATTAGGAGGAATCGAGCTCTAAAGATTTGCAACAATGGTGGGGAGAGAGAAAATGAGCTCAGCTCGAAATTGGGGAAGAAGCCCTTTTTATAGTGCCCCCAAAAATAGAGCCGTTGGGGGCAAAAAGAGGAAAAAATGCAGCTGCAGGGAGCCCGGCCTGGTGCCGGCCTGCACCCCGGCCTGGCCAGGACAGAATCAATCCAGCGAGAAACAGAGCAGCGAACGCAGGCAGCCCGGCCTGCCTTCCCCGGCTTGGGCCGGCCATGCGCCCGAACCTGCCGGCCTGCCCGCCCCGGCCTGGGCCGGCCTGGCAACGCGGGAGGGCCGGGAGAGCATCCGAAGGAGCCGGTCTGGGGCCGGCCTCGGTCCCGGCCTGGCCGGCAAAACAGTTTTTTTTAATCTGTTTAGAAAACTTTTCGGAATAGAAATGCAATATCTCCCACATACGAACTCCGTTTTCGATATTCTTGGACTCGTTGGAATCATCACAACGAGCACTACAATAATATGCAGAGAAACATCATAGTCCAAGAATATATTATAAAAATAAATGGGGAAAGGCAAAAGCTCCCATTTGCAAATCGGAAATGCAATAACTTTCACCCACGAACTCCGTTTTCGATAATCTTGGACTTGTTGGAATCGTCACAACGAGCACAACAAGATTATGCAGAAAACATCATAGTACAAGAAAATATTATAAAACCAAATGGGGAAAGTTAAAAACTCATTTTCGCAAACCGGAAATTCTATAACTTTTGCAATTGACGTCCGAATGAAGTAAAACAATTTTGTTGGAAAGAGGACGACAAATGCTACCTTTGAAAATGACAAACAATCAATGGAGATTTTGCAAAGAAATGGAAAAGAGAAATCTTCCGCACGATAACCGGCAACATCTCCAATACCGAAACCGCAATAGAAGACGCATGAAAACCGTTTTCGGTGAACTTAGCTTTGTCATGACGAGCACGACAAGCACCAAGACCACACCACGATTTGAGACAAATAAGAACCAATAAAGATGATTGCATGGATGCAAAGGTTTGTGCTCTCTACGGCGATACGATCACGATATTCGGTCGAGAGCCCCTCTTGATAGTACGGTTATCTATCCTATAATCCGGTCTCTCACTAAACAACATGAGACCGGTAAAATAGAAACCCTATCAAGATCATACCTTTGCCTTGCGCATTAATCCACTTGAGGTCGATGAAGACGATCTTCATCACCTCAAGACGCACCACCTTCCTCGATTGCGCTTCGGTGAAGATTCACTTGATGCTCCCCCATACACCAAGATGGGAGACGCTCTCTTCGGCATATCTTCACTTGGCCTTGAGTGATGATCAACCCGCACAAAGCCTTGATCAACACAAACTTTTCTTCTTCCCTTAACCTTGACTCCAACAAATGGAGAACAAGCAAGCTAATGGACACACCTATACATATAGCTCAATGCAAACATTAGTCCATAGAGATTGTCATTAATTACCAAAACCATGCATGGGGGCAACCATGCACTTTCAATCTCCCCCATTTTGGTAATTGATGACAATCCCTTATTGAGAGGGTTTATATAATGAATAAAGCATCCTTGCAAGACAAACGAGCAAGAATGCAAGCGCATTAAAGGCAAATGCAACAAAAGCATAAACCCAAATTCCCTTAAACCCTCTAAACTTCTCCCCCATTGGCATCGATTGCCGAAATTGGAAGAAAAAATTTAGAGAGCCAATATAATATGAGTTCCTCCATAAAGGTGATGACAATCCCTTTTAACGAAAAAATAGAGGAAATCAAACTATATTGAGGATCAAAGATTGCAAAAAGGATTAAATCATTTTAACCATCTCCACAAAGGAGAAAAGCAATCGAAAGATCCAAAGCGAGAGTTCTAAATAAAAACGGAGAAGCTCCCCAATTTTCATGCACAATTGAGGAGTGCACAAAAATGGCATCCTCGCTCCCCCAAAATCATCTAGAACACGCAACAAGTGCAATAGTGCATAATGCAAAGCAAATCATAGCACTTGCACCAAAGATGTGGTTGAGCCATAAGGAGATACCAATTTTCAAAAAATCATAAGATAGGCCCAACCGAGATAAAAAGATCTTTTAGAGAAATATGTTCACAAGCTTAGGGATACCAATTGGAAACTAAAACCAATTGAAAATGCCAAAAGCTAGTGAGATCATTTAGCCAATAAAATTCAACATGCTCACCATGGTAAGCATGAGGTAAACGATCTTCAATAAATACATGAGTGTGTAAAGATACCAATAAACATGAGACATGCACTCATGAGACAAATTTGGAGCCACCAAAGAATTATAGATGAAACACAAGGTGGCTCAAAAAGAAATAGGATACCAACTAAAAGGTGACCTCTCTCATATGTATAGGTTTCTAATTAGACAAACCATGAAGATATACATCCGCAAAGAAACATATACATACGAAATGGTTCGGGAAAAGGAGAACAAGGTATCCAAAAGGAAGTCATAAATATACAAACGAGATTGTTGCTTAAAAGCATAGCACATAGCTCAAATTTATCTCATTGTATATAAATGAACTTCAAATATATCAAATGCATCACACATATCACTAAGGGAACAAGAGATAGTGGAGATGCTTTGAGTTAGGCAACAAGTATCACAAGGAAATAAAATCAATTGAAGAAAGGTTTTTGCAAATTCATCACACATATCACAAAGATATATTAAGTGAAGGAAATAGGCCAAAACCACAACAATTGCATATAAAAGCTTTCATGCCAAGAGACAACCTACACAAGGTTGGATACTAAAAGGTATGCATGGGAAGATACTTGTTACCGATATGGCATTGGTGATGAAGAAGATGATTCCTTGTTAGTCATCAAAGCTTGACTCCTAAGATCATATGGTGAGAACACCTTCCTTATGAATGAGGCAAGCATCCAATGCATATCCATTGTACCTAAAACAAAATTAGAATACAAAATGGTTCCCAAACTCATTGGGTTCCATAGTAGTTAGATCAACTACAATATATAGGAAACACTCCACATAAATATGTGCATATAGATATGGAATTGAATTTCATGCACATCTTAGCCGATTTAGGATTCGGTGGAGTATCCCCTATATATTGGATCAAGAAAGATAAGCATGCTAAAATAATATAAATTAGTAACCGAGCATGCAAAGGCTTCCTAGAACCAAAAGAGATACAATTTGGACAAAAACACCAAGTCAACCAAGAAGAGAGCACACCAAAGTGTGACACAAAAAGGTTGTCCAAATTATATCAAAATCCAAATCAACACATGATTGAGGAAAAATCAAAACAACATATGATTTATTCCAAAACACATCAACACATGAAGTGTGATATCAAAAGGAATCAAATCAACACAACAAATGATTGATAAGACACCAATTGAAGATAAGATACCAATTAAAACAAAAAAAATATCAACTAGGAGAAAAGATACCAAGAAGAGGGTAATACTTGACCGAAATCAAGTAAAGTAAAATAAGGCAAAAGGTATCAAGACTCCCACAATAAATATTAATTGGAACAAATATCTATGGAGGAGATATTAAATTCCAATTAATACCAATTGAAGGTACCAAAACATAAGGTGAAGAACCAAATGCGAATTGAAAGGATCAAATATTGATAGATAGGTTAGTGTTCTAAATAAAAATGAATGCTCCCCAAGGTTCATGCATTATCTTTGATATTTGCATTTGAATACAAAATGCATGCATAAGGGATCATTACTCTCCATATTTTATTTACAACACTAAACACTACCAAAAGAAAAATAGGATCCGTGCAAGAGACAAGGAAGGCAATAAATAAGGCAAATTAAAGCAAGAGCCAATGTGAAGATGATCTACAAAATCCACCACAATTACTAGAATCACTTGTCATGGACAAGGAGTATATGGAGACATTTCTCGGTGGTATATAGGAATGATGTTCAAGACCAACTTCACAACAAATAAGCATATGGCAAAAGATAAGAATTAAAACACCATATTTTGAAAAATGTTTGTTGGTAGTTTCAATTATTCGAACCAACCGGCAACGCCATGGTTAAAATAAAATGAAACAAATGGTTTCTCACATAATATATGGAAATGGATATTAGAGAAAAACCACACCAAGCAAACTCACACAAACAAGAACCAAAGGGTAACCACAAAGGAAAATTGGAACTTGTTTGAGCACACATGCCACATAGGAAAGATAACTTAATATATCAAATCTAAGTGGCAAACCTCAAATGTTCACATTTTGTGGGATTGTAATATGCACATAGCTTATTACTCCCCCATAATGTGATAATTCATTTTATTTAAACAAGAGGCAAATAAAACCAACTAGAGAAATTAATGGACATTGTAGAATTTGAATTTCTCATGAATATGACATACCACATAGTAGCTAGATAATATTGAAATATCAAGACTAGGTGGTGTGCCTCATGTATACACATTTTTAGGTTTGTGAGGTGCACAAAGCACATCACTCCCCCAAAATGGGATAATCCATTAATATCTCAAAGAGCCAAATGAAATCCACACAAGATTCAATAAAGCTCAACACACAAATTACGCATACATGATATACAACTATCATACACAACCTTGAATAACAAGACAAGTAGGAAAGGAGCATATCATATACAAGCACATGCTAGGAACAAAACTAACACATGCAAGGGAGCAAGCAACTTTCAATGTATATATGAATTAAGTACAAGTTACCGCAAGGAGGAAGCATTGGATATGAGATAGATATGTGATAATCCAATTGACTTGGCTTGAGAAATAAAATCATGAAGATCCCTTAATTCTTCAAAATAGCCAAGTCACCAATGTCCTCCACTAACACCTATTGATCAAGTTGAAGCTTGTTGGTCCCCAACCAAGTTGGGTCCTAAGAGGTTAGTCACAATAGGCTTGGGAACCCAAATGGTGCTTTTCTTGACACCACTTTGAGCTCCCACATATTTGGCAAACACATTGCCAATTCTATCCTTCCCAAGAGAATAAGCATCATCAACTATAATAGGGTTGGATACGGTACCGTTAGTGCATGAAGAAGCAAAATGACCTTTGCCACGGCAAAGGTAGCAACACCGACTCTTCTTCTTCTTCTTAATAGGCTCCTCAACTTGACGAGCATTGGCTTGAGTCTTCTTAGGAGGTGGCCGTTGTTCAACTCGTGGTTGAGCACGAGATTGAACAAGAGGCCGCTTCCCTAGTTGCTTCTCACTAAGAGGCTTCTTCTTCTTCATTGGGCAATCACGAACATGGTGCCCTTCTAGCTTGCACTTGAAGCAAATGATGTTGGCCGGATTCTTGATTTGAACTTGGCCCTTCTTCTTCTTCTCAACCTTGGACTTGTTCTTGTTGTTGGAGTTGAATCCAAGTCCACTCTTGTCATTGGGGGATTGTTGCACACTCAACATGTTGTCAAGTGCACGCTTCCCTTCATGACGCTTTTCCAAGCCTTTCTTCGTAGAAGTGGCTTGGGCCTTGAGCTCTCCGCTTTTCTCTACATGGTTAGTGATAACACAAGAACTAGAGGAGGTAGATGCATCATTGTTAGAGCAACAAGGCAAAGCAAGTAATTCATCACATGATGTACCAACATTTTTAGTGGATGAACTACTAGGACTAGCACATGGCAATATAGCATTTTTGGTTAAGGTTGTGCTATCATCCACATGAGGCTCACAAGATGTTACCTTTGAAGTGATGGCCTCATGAGCTAACTTTAGACAAGCATAGGATGCTAGAAGATCATCATTAGAGCTAGATAGCTTTTTATGACTTTCTTCCAACTTCCTATACTTGCTAGTTAGCGACTCAAGTTGAGCCCTTAGCTCAACATTCTCCTTCGACATAGATGCTTCACAAGAAATTGAGTTAGTAGCACAAGCATCATTGACATTAGGGATGGAAGAAGAAATCTTAGCAAGCTCTTCATTTAATCTAGCATTTTCATTTTTCGTGACCTTATATTTAGCAATGGCATGGTCACGTTCTTTAATGATTTTAGCAATTATTTCATTATGAGACTCCTCGATAGAATCTAGTTTCTCCTCAAGAGAAGCACGAGTCTCTTGCTCTTCCTCAAGAGCATCTTCTAACGATGCTTTCTCCATAGCATCATCTCTTTCGATCTTACCCTTTTCTTCAAGGCTTGCTTCCAAGGCCTCAATAGTTTCCCCACGCTCAATAAGAGTGCTCATGATTTCAAAGAGGTTAGCTTGGGCACTTTTATTGCTAGGAAGGGCTTTAAGAATCATTAGACCTTTATTTTGAAGAAGGGCATTAACTTTTTCCATATCATCTTCTTCATCATTCTTATCATTATCATTATTATCATCATTGTCATTACTAGAAGAAGATTTAGCCATAAGACAATGAGAGGTGGATGAAGAAGAATAATTAATTTTTGAACTACTCAAGTTCAAATCTTGTTCCACAATTAATTGGGTTTCCTCTACATTAATATTCATGCAAGAGTTAGAGGGAACACAAGCATTTTTATCATTGGAACAAGATAAAGCAAGCATATCATCATTAGATTTGTCTAAGCAATTTTTGGATGGTATGCGAGGACTATCAACACTAGCATGTATGACATTTATAGTGCTAGAAGAGTTTAAGTCCAAAGATGAGGCGTTGCAACAAGATAGAGATAGAAGATCATCATAAAAGAGCTCACTATCAATATTGCAAAGCCTATCACTACTCACCATTACATTGGTTTGTGGCTTACCACATTTTGGTGAAGTAGACGAAGACGAGAGCTCGTCACGGCCGGAGGTGGAGGGAGAGCAATCATCCTCAATAGTGTTGGACTTGCCGTATTTGTCTTGAAGCTTTGTCCATAATTCATGAGTGTCCCGGAGAGGCATGATTGACTCAAAAACTACAACACTCACAAATTTGCAAAACTCATTAGATGCTAGAGCATCTAGATATAAGTTTTTCTCATCCTCTAAAGTCGTACTTTCGTAATCCTTTGGAGGAGAAAAACCTATATCTAAGATACGCTCAATATTGGGGTCCAAGACCCGTAAGTGATTAAGCATATGAGTTTTCCAAACATTAAAATTTGTGCCATTAAATCTAAACAAGGAATTGTGCACTAAATCCCTAGACGACATCTTTACTCTCTAGGCGGTAAAGCCAAACAAGAGAGACGAGGCTCTGATACCAATTGAAAGAACAAGCTATGCCCGGATGTCGCCTAGAGGGGGGGGGTGAATAGGCGATTAAAACTTTTTCTATTTAGGGGCTTGATAATTGCGGAATAAAACTAGGTGTTTAAATTAACAAGCCAACAACCTAAAATTCTAGGTTTACCTAAAGTGCACCAACAACTTATGCTAAACAAGGAAAGCAACAAGGTGATAGCTAGATATAAACTTCAAGCACGAAGGCTATCACAATGTAAAGTGCATAAGTAAAAGCTCGGGTATAGAAATAACCGAGGCACGCGGAGACGAGGAATTATTCTCGAGTTCCTCCTTGTTAAGGGAGTACGTCTCGTTGGAGGGGTGTGAGCTCGCCACAAAAGGCCTACTCAAGATGCCACAAAGGCCTCACCCTATTCTCCGATGAACCGCACCCAAAGGTTTGGTTCACCTTCCACTATCGGAATCCTTCGGGGCGGATTCCGGAGCCCTTACAACTTTTGGGGCACACACCCACTACTCAATTGGCGGCTCCCAAAACGTGCCGAAGCTTCACAAGCCGAAGTCTTAACGGCACCACCACCGTCTAGGGTCCAATGACCCAAGAGTAACAAGCTCCCAACCTTCAATCCCACGAATCACCGTGGGGAGCACAACCCGATGCAACAAATGCAAAAGGGGAAGATCACACCAAGTGGTCAAATCCTTCACCCCAAAATCCAACCAAAGCAACTAATGCTACGGAGTGATTTAGGAGGAAGAACGGAGGAGAAACACCAAGAACTCCAAAAACTAGTCCCACAAGTTCCCCTCACTTAGAGGAGATTTTGATTGGTGGAGTAGTGGATCTAGATCTCCTCTCTTGTTTCCCTAAATTTGGGCAAGAATCATCGGAGGGATTAGGAGGAATCGAGCTCTAAAGATTTGCAACAATGGTGGGGAAAGAGAAAATGAGCTCAGCTCGAAATTTGGGGAAGAAGCCCTTTTTATAGTGCCCCCAAAAATAGAGCCGTTGGGGGCAAAAAGAGGAAAAAATGCAGCTGCAGGGAGCCCGGCCTGGTGCCGGCCTGCACCCCGGCCTGGCCAGGACAGAATCAATCCAGCGAGAAACAGAGCAGCGAACACAGGCAGCCCGGCCTGCCTACCCCGGCCTGGGCCGGCTGAGCAAGCGGGTGGGCCGGCCATGCGCCCGAACCTGCCGGCCTGCCCGCCCCGGCCTGGGCCGGCCTGGCAACGCGGGAGGGCCGGGAGAGCATCCGAAGGAGCCGGTCTGGGGCCGGCCTCGGTCCCGGCCTGGCCGGCAAAACAGTTTTTTTTAATCTGTTTAGAAAACTTTCCGGAATAGAAATGCAATATCTCCCACATACGAACTCCGTTTTCGATATTCTTGGACTCGTTGGAATCGTCACAACGAGCACTACAATAATATGCAGAGAAACATCATAGTCCAAGAATATATTATAAAAATAAATGGGGAAAGGCAAAAGCTCCCATTTGCAAATCGGAAATGCAATAACTTTCACCCACGAACTCCGTTTTCGATAATCTTGGACTCGTTGGAATCGTCACAACGAGCACAAAAAGATTATGCAGAAAAACATCATAGTCCAAGAAAATATTATAAAACCAAATGGGAATGTTAAAAACTCATTTTCGCAAACCGGAAATTCTATAACTTTTGCAATTGACGTCCGAATGAAATAAAAACAATTTTGTTGGAAAGAGGACGACAAATGCTACCTTTGAAAATGGCAAACAAGCAATGGAGATTTTGCAAAGAAATGGAAAAGAGAAATCTTCCGCACGGATAAACTGGCAACATCTCCAATACCGAAACCGCAATAGAAGACGCATGAAAACCGTTTTCGGTGAACTTAGCTTTGTCATGACGAGCACGACAAGCACCAAGACCACACCACGATTTGAGACAAATAAGAACCAATAAAGATGATTGCATGGATGCAAAGGTTTGTGCTCTCTACGGCGATACGATCACGATATTTGGTCGAGAGCCCCTCTTGATAGTACGGTTATCTATCCTATAATCCGGTCTCTCACTAAACAACATGAGACCGGTAAAATAGAAAACCCTATCAAGATCATACCTTTGCCTTGCGCATTAATCCACTTGAGGTCGATGAAGACGATCTTCATCACCTCAAGACGCACCACCTTCCTCGATTGCGCTTCGGTGAAGATTCACTTAATGCTCCCCCATACACCAAGATGGGAGACGCTCTCTTCGGCATATCTTCACTTGGCCTTGAGTGATGATCAACCCGCACAAAGCCTTGATCAACACAAACTTTTCTTCTTCCCTTAACCTTGACTCCAACAAATGGAGAACAAGCAAGCTAATGGACACACCTATACATATAGCTCAATGCAAACATTAGTCCATAGAGATTGTCATTAATTACTAAAACCATGCATGGGGCAACCATGCACTTTCACCAAAGCATAATAATGGGTGAGTTTATATTTACCCATCGTCAACTGTAATAATGGCAGAATCAGATGTGTATGGCTAAATTTCTCTTTCATCTTTTTTAATGCTTTTGTTTATTATTTTTTGCAGAATCGACTATGGTTTTTTCATGCTCAAGTTCCTTGAACTCTGGGATGGACGTGTTTTACCCGCCATAAGCTTCGATCAGATTCCAGAATTAAGAAAGGTACTAACAGCGGTGTGGCTAGAGCATCATGCAAACAAGCTAAAGAATTGGAGGTCCTTACTCGAAGGTCACACGTATTAAGGTAAATTTTTTTCTTTAGCATGTTAAATTTACTTATAACACAATGGTAACTTTAGTTATAATAGCATGGTAAATTTACCTATAACTGCATGGTAACTTATTCATTATGAGGAATCATGTCATCTTTCAGTGATATCAACATGGTAACTTTACTGACAATAAGATGGTAAATCTAGTTGGAACAGCATGGTAAAAAATTTATCATGAACAAGCATGTCATATTCAGTGATATTGGCATGGTAATTTTATTGACAGTTGCATGGCATCTTTAGTTGTAACAATATGGTAACTTAACCGAAAATCCCACTGCATGCTGCAGTTCACGAATGACTACGATATGATATGTAAAAATTACATAACAACTTTGTTTCACACTGAAATGATAAACAACAATACGCATGACGCATGTAAGCCCTTTTTTCACACGGTATTTTCTTGTATCAGACCCATCTGTCTCAACTTTTCTTTCCATTTGCGGATGGTGTGATGTGTAGAACCAAAGAAGCTGCATTTTCTTGGCTTCTTGGTTGCGAGATCTAGTGGGTTCTTGTTTGCTATTTCTTGGGGCCTTCCTTTGGTGTTAGACCATGGTGGGTTTCTGATTTTTCTGTTCCTGATTGATATGTTACTGCCTGAAGCGTTTGATGCTTGCACGTTTGTCCGGTTGTTGCTTGATTGTTGTGATGTTGCGTTTGGTGCGCTAGTTGTTGGCATATTCGAGAATTGAGCAGCAACTTCCTTTGCCTTCTTCTCTTCTCTTTTCCTATATACGTCAAGATTCACTTTCATAGCCCTCATGTGTGTTTTAACTATGCGTCTTCCATCCTCAGTCAAGCATGTTGATAATCCCCAAGAGCAAGGAATCACTGTAGCACAATTCAATGTGGAAGTAAGGTATCGATCCGCAGGAGCAAGAAGGAAAAGTTATATATTCCCTACAACTAAAGTGTCACAAGTTTTAGTTGATTATGCACTAAACAAGATAGAACTAGATGGTTGACTTAATGGATGGAGGTTTTAATGTAACAAAACAAAAATGTAAAAGTGTCCCAATCCTCTTCAATGCAAGAGGACAAGACAAAGGTGTAAACGGTGTTTGGAAATAAGGCCTAGGGATCATACTTTCACTAGTGGACACTCTCAACAATAATAATATAATTGAATACATAGATATTTCCTCTTCACTATGCTACCCCGAACTATCTTCTAGTTGGATAACGAACACCAATCCATTGTGTAGGGCTACAAAAAGCACACCTTAAAGTCGCATTCCACATCTAGGGAACCCCACACTGTCAACTTGAGCCCCCTAAATAGTACTAGACAAACACCACAATTTCATAGAGACATCCAACACAAATAATAACTCATGATAAGTATTCATGTAATCTTTATCCTAAGAGCCACACACGGTGCACACACTATCAACTTCGCACCATGGGACAAAGGTGACTCCGGCAATCACATCAATAAAACCACTTGAGTAGCATAATTCATAAGATAAAGAAGAGTACCATCTATGGATTCAACTAGATTACAAAGCTCATGATCACATAAAGATCACACCATGGGAGAGAGAGATAAACCACATAGCTACCGGCATGAGCCCTCAGCCCCGATGAGGGACTACTCCCTCCTCATCATGGAGATGGTGGATATGAGATGATCTTGCTGTAGAAGTTGATGATGAACACGCCGGAGGGGGGTGGAGCCCTCTGGAGGTGGATTCCGGCGGCGTTTCCCCCCTCCGATCTTCTCCGGCGGCAGCCCTCTACCTTTCTGTTTCTAGTTTTGCGTTTCTCCGCCGCCTCCCTCTGGAAAACGTCGGGGGACCTTTTATATAGGCGTTTTTAGGTCACGAGGATGCTTCTGGGCGAAGGATCGATGCAAACGGGGCCACGAGGCCCAAATTGGATGGGCCCACGCGGCCTGGTACTGTAGCCGCGTGGGACCCCCCCCCCCCCCTTTCATCCTCCGGCCTCCGTTCATTGACTTCTTTCGCTCCTAAATCTTCTCCTTCCAAAATAATGACTCCCCTAAATTTATAGCTCATTATGACGTCGTTAAGGTCCTGAAACAAATAAAGAAAGAAATAGGGGTTTTCTGCCTGCGCAAGATTAATTCCATATAAAGGGGAAATCATTATAAATTACCAAAAATCATTAAATAACAGTAATATACCCCTTATATGATGCAAATATGAATGGAATATAACTATTATAGTGCAAAGTTCATGTATGCATTTTAGATGCATCAACATCCCCAAGCTTAACTCATGCTCGTCCTCGAGTATGAAAGTGATAAAACTAACATGAAATTTGCAATATAATCACAACATGGATATACAAGATGATTGCTACTGCAACATAAAGTCAAATGATTCATTATTTCAAAGAAGTAGCAATATGCAAAGAGTTTATAAAGTGATATCAAGTATTCAATGAAAAGATGATCAATGATAGTTCACAGAGTGCAACATAAAAGATAGTACTATGGACATTCTTACTTTTGCATACTTGTGGTCCATAGAGTGTAGAAAATCTGAATATAAAAGGTGGACACTTTGGAAAAGATGTATAAATAAGTAGAGGTAAAGCATGCATAAGTTTCATCTATCCTCCTAACTATTATACTTAAGTTATTGAATGCAATGGTAATACTTGGTGTCAAGCTCTAATTCCCCTATCATAGCATCTTGAATTATTAAAGTTGAATGTGAAAGCAAATATGAGTAGTGGCCTTGATAAAGTAAATGTTAGATGTCTCATGCCCCTTGAATACAAGTACCTGCACCATGATTACTCAACTTGGGAAACAGAGCAAGTTTAAGTTATCTATCATTGTAAGTAATAACGGTATCATCAAGAGTCTCAACTGGGGTACCTCTTGTCCCATGATATGGATCAAGCCCATATCAAAACAACAAGACAAACAAACATAATGAACAATCTCAACACCCTCTTTATTTACCACTTGATATAGCTTTTTATTGTATGGTGTATCACAGAGAGTTCAAAATAGCATGTAAGTAAATTTCCACCATGAATGATGCATGGCTTAGATTAGCGGCCCAGTATTCTCTCTAACCATTTATACAAACTCATTTAAACTTAACTCTATTTCCACATTATTTCGTCATGATAGGCATCTATAGACAAAAGTACATGATATCAACTAAATAGATAATGGAACATGTTGAAAGCTTTGCATGTGACAGCACATATGGGCTAACTCCCAACCTTAAACATTTATCAAGCCACTATCATCATAATATTAATCACAATGGTTCATCTTTATTGAATGCAATAAAAGTAAAGTGTGCATCAAGTTCGCGAGAGCTTTTTAACCAACTTTTCCCATTACAATAAATAACATCATCATTTTCATTTAGAGGAATAGATAACACAAATAACATGATAAACATACTTGGAATAGCATAAAGCTAATAGGTAGATATGGTGGACTCACTGGAAAAACTTGGGTTGAAGGTGTTGGAAACAAGTTTTTACTTGTTGGAATTTTTGGGCTAGCAAAAGAGAGAAAGATGACCATCTAGATGCATGCATGAGTGTCCATAGAACTAACTAATTCATGTCAAACAAGGTGAAATAACATATAACATCAAAACATGAATAAAAGATAGCTCATGATAAAGCATTTGCTAAGCTCGGACGTTAATACAACAAGGATGGATAATGTAATTGGTTCCGATCTAACATTTGTCTTTTTAATATTTTTAGTGGTGATGATTTGTTTTTGACCCAATCCAGAAAAAAAGGAATGACCAAGTTCAGACATGCTCACTTCACCTAATGATTCAGGTGGATATGTGATGACATGAAAACAACTTCTCTTATCTCCGATGGTTAGTAGGGTGGCCCATTGAGGACGGCGGCCACCACACGACGTGTGCCTACGGGGACAAGAGGTATGTGTAATGGTGGACAGTCCCCTTGAGATGCAGTGTGCGTGACAATCGGTCAAGGACGAAGAAGTGAAGGTGGATAGAGGAGAGTGGTGTGATCGGTGGTGATGTGACGAAAGCGGATGTGGTAGAGCAATGATAGTGGGTGGCCCAATGGAGTGGAGCAAAAAAGTGAGGGTCTACTGGAGAATTGTGCAGGGATCATGATGGTGATTAGAGTTTTTCTTCAACTTGTCCGGTGGTAATTAGCAGTTGTTTTTTCGGGCGGGGAGCACATCATACAACATTTGCTAAGCTCGGACGTTAATACAACAAGGACGGATAATGTAATTAGCGGTTGTTCATGATGGTAATTAGAGTTTTTCTTCAACTTGTCTGGTGGTAATTGGCGGTTGTTTTTCGGGCGGGGAGTCTACTGGAGAATTGTGCAGGGATCATGATGGTGATTAGAGTTTTTCTTCAACTTGTCCGGTGGTAATTAGCGGTTGTTTTTTCAGGCGGGGAGCACATCATACAACATTTGCTAAGCTCGGACGTTAATACAACAAGGACGGATAATGTAATTAGTGGTTGTTCATGATGGTGATTAGAGTTTTTCTTCAACTTGTCTAGTGGTAATTGGCAGTGGTTTTTTGGGCGGGGAGCACATGATACAACATTTGCTAAGCTCGGACGTTAATACAACAAGGACGGATAATGTAATTGGTTCATATCTAACATTTGTCTTTTAAATATTTTTTAGTGGTGATGATTTGTTTTTTACCCAAACCACGGACGGATAATGTAATTAGCGGTTGTTCATGATGGTGATTAGAGTTTTTCTTAGATCTAACATTTGTCTTTCTAATATTTTTAGTGGTGATGATTTGTTTTTGACCCAAACCGGAAAAAAAAAGAATGACCAAGTTCAGACATGCTCACTTCACCTGATGATTCAGGTGGATATGTGACGACCCAAATTGTCAGAGAGCGCTTACATGGTACCATTCGGTTTGGGGTGAGAGAGGCGCCTCGAACTCTCGACCTCAGGATCACTCACGTTAAGCTATGAGACCTACGCGCTAGCCAACTGCGCCACCACCCCGTTGTGCTAATGAAGCAAAGAAGTACGATTTGTTATAGTTTTCCAAGTCTATCTGAAGATGCCGAGTAGTAGCTGTGACACGAGTGGCCTATGGATAATTATGTCTTTCCCGTTCAGTCAGCAGTACACGAGTGACGAGAGATTTGACATAACTATGGAAAAATAATTAGGGTTGCTGTTTTCGGACCTTAATTACAAATCGGGCTTGTAACGGCTGGACACTGCAACAATTGAACACTGAAATAGCTAACTGCTGACATTGCAGATTTACTTCAGTAACCATAAACCGTGGCATTACTTCATGCCTGATAGATTCATGGTATTGATGCGTATATAGGTTTCAGATATGGGGAAGGAAGGCAGGAAGGCAGGTATGCAGGTAGCATCACAAGGAAACAAAGGAGTAATGGAAATTGGAGTGATTTGTTTTCTCAGAATATCAAGGATAATAATGGTAACGAACTGTATAACATGGAGGCCGGAAATAGCGGATTAGTAACGGTAATTCCAAGTTAATTCATGTGATGTTTTATCACTATATAATATTTATTTCCTACTTAAAATATCTATTATACACTTGTAAATCAAGGGTCAGATGTTGTTTATAGTATACTACCCGTCTCTCACTAGTAGTGAAAGGTACAATAAAAATGACCCAAACAAAAGGGCTACAGCTAATACGGTGACCTGCGATGATAAAAGATTGCATAGCAACAGATCGACGGTGATGAATTGACAAGCACGCATGGCACAAAAGCTTAGTTCAAAAAATAAAAGTGACCTAGTTCAGACAGATCGACGGTGATGAATTGACAAGCACACATGGCACAGAAGCTTATTTCAAATAAAAAAATTGAGACCAAGTTCAGACATGCTCAATTCACCTGATGATTGAGGTGGAGATGTGACGACCCAAGTTGTCACAGAGCGTTTCATCACTACATGGTCACATTCGTTTTGGGATGACAGAGGCAGGAACTCTCGACCTCAGCAGTGGTGCTAACCAACAGCGCCATCACTCCGTTGTGCTATCTTAACGAAACGGTAGTATTTGTTGATGGAAGCAGCAATTCATACAAGGGTACAGACAAGCCAGATTTCGTTGATGTGCCTCTGTTGTGGGCTTGTGGCTGTTCAGACATTCCAACTCCTGAAGATGTTGAGATAGTAACTGCAGCACGAGGGGCCCATAGGAATTTGTTTCTTTCCATTCAGTTAAAAGGCTGAGTGATTTACACAACTATAGAAATAATTAGGTGTGCTGCTTTCTGATCTTAATTACAACCCAGTCTTGATGGTACTTATGCAAAGGTTTCACGGGTCAGGCAGGCTGACTAGGTGCACCTCAGCTTGCCCTGACCACTCTCAGCTCAGGCAGCCCTGCATCTTCGCAGTGTTAACAACACAACATGTTGCACCTGACTGACATGTTTTCTGGATGATGAACTCGCTTACCTAGAACCCATCACGGTATGGCGGCAACGATCATCGTTATTGCTGATCTGTGCCCTGAGGGAGATGCAGCAGGTGACAGCAGGAGAGCCAGCTCAACTGAAGTGTGTGCGCCAATAGTTTGGGTAAATATCCAGGCACCCACACTTCAGTTAGTCCCATGGGCACTTGCCACCTTTGACATAGCAGGTTTCTGCTGAGATATTCAGCAGAGTGAAACAAGACGAGGCAAACTGTAAGATTTGAACCAGAGAAAAGAGAGATCATAATATTGTTTTCCTTCTATGCCTGCCATATATCTAATGCATCATTCTGTCTTTTTTGTCTTGGAAAACTTAAGTAGCAAGCGACGCTACCACAATATTTCCTTTTATATACATTTCTTGGTCATTTGGGTAAGATCAATTATAGTACCATCTCTTTACAAAACCATTTCGTACTTCTGTGGTAAGCTCACTAGAATATAGGAGCATAAGCATCACCTGAAAATACAGTCACTGCCATAATCTTTAAATATGGTAACTTATGTACTAAACTGAAGGGCTCAGATCAATCGTCTATATAAGAAAACTCAGGTTCTACAAACCTCTTTTTTTCCAACATACTGGGATTAAGAAAACAATTTGCTGAATTAAGAGAAACAGAGAGGTGTTCTTAGTTCGAACTAAGTGTTGCGCATTAGTGAATCAAACACCGTTCCTAATCCTAACAAGGACAAGAAGATGAAACCGGGAAGTCGAATATGATTGAAGCATGCGTTGGGGAGTTCGCCATTACTTCGTGGTAACTAAGCAAAAAATAAAATAAAAAGAGTGAACTGGTTCAGACATGCTCACTTCACCTGATGATTCAGGTGGAGATGTGACGACCCAAGTTGTCACAGAGCGTTTCATCACTACAAGTGTCACATTCGTTTTGGGGTGGTTGGGGTTCGAACTCTAGAGCTCAGGAGACCTAAGCGCTAACCAACTGCGCCACCACCCGCTTGTGCTATGCGAACGAAACAATTCATGTTGTTTAAACAGCAGCGATCCAGTGCACCACAATTCGTCGATGTGCCTCTGTTGTGTCAGTTAAGACTTTCCAAATCTCTGAAGATGCTGTATCTGCAGCACGAGTGTCCCGTGTGTATTTATTTCTTCCGATTCAGTTAAACAGGATGAGTGATTTAACACAACTATATACTAAATAAATAAAAATTGCGAAAAAACTATATACTAAATAATTAGGTGTGCTGCTTTCGGATCTTAATTACAACCCAGGCTTGTTAACAGCTGGACTAGCTAGATTAACACGACTGAACTTGCTTCATAGTGGCAACGAGATCCGCGTTAACAAACCATAACAAATTCAACAATTTAACCCTGACATCGCTAACTGCTGCCATTTCAGTTTTAGTTAAGTAATTCAGAAACCGTAACAAGTAACTCAGCATTCATCAATGTGTGATAGGTTGATGGTGCTTATGCAAAGGTTTTCACGGATCAGGAAGGCTGAGAGCAACTCCAGCCGTCCCCCCACGAAGCCCCCCCAGGACAACTTTTCGACGCCGGCGGTCCATTTTCCCCGTAGTCGCGCCCCCAGGACCCCCCCAAGGCCTCGTTTTTCGCCGGATTTGGGCCAAATTTTATCCGGCGTCCCAGGCCGAACCCAGTGCGCTGGGTTCGGCCTGGGGGCGCCGGCGAAAGGGGAAAACCGCGCGGGCCACCACTGTCGGCGAGAGAACGCACCTTTCCACGAACGGGTTCGTCCTTTCCTCCTCTCCTTCTCCCCGTCGCCGGCACCGACTCCTCCCATTCCGCCGCGAGCTCGCCACCAAAACCACCGCCAACTACCGCGACGACACCCTCTGTAGTATCCCTCCCCGCACCAGCCGCCTCCACCCCGAGAATCGCCGTCGCGGTCAAGTTTTCGCGCACATCCGCATCCACCCTGCCCGCGAGGTGTTCGACGCTTTGCCTCGATGGACTCCGACGATGAGGAGATGCTCGCCGCTCTGCTGGACGAGGAAGCCGAATCTGCCGCCGCCGACGACGAAGAGCACTTACTGATGCTCGCCTGTCTGGCTGGCCTGTACGACGCCGATGCACAGCCGAAGCGCGGTGGTTCGGCACCAGGTCGGCGCAAGAGCAAGGCACGTCAGCGTGCCGAGGGGTATTGCATGCTATATGCCGACTACTTCGCCGACGATCCAGTACACGGCGAGAAGACATTTCGGCGCCGTTTCAGAATGAATCGGCACCTTTTCCTTAAGATTTTGCATGGTGTCCGAGAGTTCGACAACTATTTCGTTTGCAAGAAAGATTGCACCGGTACGGTTGGTTTTTCATCGCTCCAGAAGTGCACGGTCGCATTGAAGACACTGCTCGGATCCTAGCCGAGAATGAAGCAAGAGGATTTCCTGGGATGCTAGGAAGCATCGACTGCATGCACTGGAAATGGAAAAACTGTCCATTTGCTTGGCAGGGGATGTACAAAGGGCACAAAGGCGGTTGCAGTGTCGTACTTGAGGCAGTGGCTTCGTATGATACCTGGATTTGGCATTCCTTCTTTGGAATGCCAGGATCAAACAACGACATCAACGTCCTGCAGTGCTCGCCTGTCTTCTCCAAACTTGTTGAAGGTATTGCTCCCCCGGTGAACTTCGAGATCAACGGGCACCATTACAACAAGGGATACTACCTGGCAGATGGTATCTATCCAAAATGGTCAACATTTGTGAAGACCATCTCAAACCCTGTGCCGAAGACGGCTAAAGCTTGGTTTGCCAAGTGCCAGGAGGCTTGCAGGAAGGATGTCGAGCGGGCATTTGGTGGGCTCCAAGCTCGATTTGCTGTTGTCCGGTATCCCGCTATGTCTTGGTCGAAAGATCAGATGTGGGAGGTGATGACTTGTTGTGTGATCTTGCACAACATGATCATCGAGAGCGAGCGGAAGTATCCAGTGGATGAGAAGGAGAAGAAGGTGCCATACTTCAGACAGGGTCCTCTCGTGGGCGAGGATCCAGAGGAGAGCGAGCGTCTGCCTGTACCGAAATCATGGACTGCCTACCTTGCAACGCGTCAGGAAATCCGAGACCCAGTAGTTCATGAGCAATTGCAGCAAGATCTGGTGGAGCACCTGTGGAGGCGCAAAGGCGAGGTCTAGGTTTTATGTAATTTGATTTTAAAAACTTGTTTTAAATTTTATGATTTGTTAAACAATTTGTAATAATTTTTCTATCGAATTATTGGATACAAATGATAAATTTGCTTCAAAAATAATAGATTTTACTAGTAAAATGGGGGTCTATGGGGAAAACGCCGGAAAACGATTAAAAACGCCGGAAAACGCCGGGCTGGGGGGCGACACGGCTGGGAATCGGGCTGCCCCCAGGCCGTTTTTTTCCGCCGGCGCCCCCCCAGCAGGGCCAAAAAATCGCCGGCAATTCGGCCTGGGGGGGCCAACGGCTGGAGTTGCTCTGAGTAGCTGCAACTCAGCTTCTCCTGGCCACTCTCAGCTGAGGCAGACCTGCAAGATTGTCGCCATTGCTGACCTGCACTCTGGGGGAGAGATGCAGCAAGTGGAGGCAGCCAACTGAAGTGTGGGTGCTAAACTGCCAATAGTTTGGGCATATATCCAGGCACCGTAGTTAAACATTGGCCCTATGGGGACTTGCCACCTTGGAAATAACAGATTTTTGCTGACAATTTGTGCAGAGTTGCAAATGAGCTGTTCCCTCATTTGAAGGTACACCCATTTCTTCAACACCAGAAGTCCTAGAAAATAAATCCGGAACCAGAAGCTGGTAATTCAAGAATTTCTAACATGTGGCTTATACAATGTTTGATTATTCTTTAGTGTAATCAAAATATAAGTCATTTAATAACTCCTATTCAAATCACTTCCTTTCCGTGTGTATCTGAATTATGTGGCCAAGTGCATACTGATCGGTTTGATAAATACAAGATGAAATGGTTGATGGCAAGATCATAAGACATGGTCTAAGTTGAAGAACCCAAGCAGCTTCAGGGATATGCAGCAAGAGTTTTCAGCACAGAAATCTATATAGTGGGAATAACAGAACCATTTGCTGAAGATAAACAAACAGTAGTGTTTCAGAACATTTTGCGAACTTCCAGTAGAAGATAACAACAAGAGGGTAACATCGCATACTACATCAAACGACATGACGACAACCACGCAAACGAGGAATCTCCCTACCACATCCAACAGGCTAATAAGAAGAAACTAACACATCTCTACACCTCGAGATCAGACACTAGGAAGCAAGAAGCAGCCTAGGCTCTCTCGCCACGGATGCGGCGCGCGAGCTGGATGTCCTTGGGCATGATGGTGACGCGCTTGGCGTGGATGGCGCAGAGGTTGGTGTCCTCGAAGAGCCCGACGAGGTAGGCCTCGGCGGCCTCCTGCAGCGCGGAGACGGCGGAGCTCTGGAAGCGGAGGTCGGTCTTGAAGTCCTGCGCGATCTCCCTCACCAGGCGCTGGAAGGGCAGCTTGCGGATGAGCAGCTCGGTGCTCTTCTGGTACTTGCGGATCTCCCTGAGCGCGACGGTGCCCGGGCGGAAGCGGTGCGGCTTCTTGACGCCGCCGGTGGCCGGGGCGGACTTGCGCGCCGCCTTGGTCGCCAGCTGCTTCCGCGGCGCCTTGCCGCCGGTGGACTTGCGGGCGGTCTGCTTCGTGCGGGCCATCGGGGTGGGAGGGGTGAGGCTGGGGTTTGCTTCGTGGGGGCGCGGGGAGAGGAGGCCGGCGGGAGATTTTGGTGGGATTTGGGAATTGGATGAGGAAGAAGGGAAGGAGGGTCGGGGGGTTTTAAGGAGGAGGAGGAGGCTGGTGGGCGCGAGTCTCGCCAAAATTTGGCGCTTTGGCTTTGGGGGGGAGAGGGAAGAGGACTTTGGCGCGTTCGATCTGCGGGGCGTGGACGGTGGGGATTCGGTTTCGGGTGAGGCACGCGGATCGTGGGCAGCGATCCGTGGTGTCGGGTTTTCTGTGTTCTGATTGGCTGGTTCCAGCTCCGTGTAACCAGGCCGGAGTGCTGGCAACACCGTGAAGCGCTCTCGTTCGTGCTTGCAATACTAAACTTACGGAGGAAAAGTTACGGGACAAAACTTACGGACGTACGTGTCCAACCTTGATTAGCCCCCACGTTCCTCCACCTCCCCGTGAATTCTCCTGCGGGCCCACTTCCTGATTTACTCACCTGATCCCGTATGATTCTTCCGTAAGATGGATCCATAGATAAAACATGCACAATTACTTAGCCAAAGCATCCACAAGTATCGGAGAGCATGCAAGATCATACATAAAACATAACATATAGATGAACAAAAGTAATGATTTCCACAATTGATCGGATCCATGCAAACACAATCATATAGCAATTACAGATAATATGATCTTGATCATGATAGAAAGCTCACAAGATCTAAGCAATGAAGTACAAAGAGGAGAGACAACCATCTAGCTACTGCTATGGATCCTTAGTCCCGTGGTGGACTACTCACACATCACTCCGAAGGCAGGCATGGTGGTGTAGATACCTCCAGTGTCGATTCCCCTCTCCGGCAGGGTGCCGGGAAGAGCTGCAGAACCCTCCCGAACTAGGGTTGGCGATGGCGGCGGCCTCGGACGTCTTCTAGAAAATATGATCGGGTACTTAGGGTTTTTGCGTCGGGAGTGATTTATAGGCGAAGGGGTGACTCGAGGAGGCGAAGGAGCTGTCCAGGTGGGGCCCAGGCGCGGCCAATGAGTGGGTCGCGCCTGGGGGGCGTCTGGAGGCTGTGGCCTCTCCCTTCGGGCGTCCTTCTGGTTCCGTCTTTGTTTCTGCTTGTAAATAATTCCTGTAAATTTTCAGCGGATTCCGAAAATATTTCCTGTACAACTTTTCTGAAACAAAAAGACAGCAGAAAACAGGAACTGACACTGGACATCTTGTTAATAGTTTAGTTCCATAAATCATGCCAAAATGATATAAAAACATTATAAAAACATGTGGCATTGATATATAATCAAGCATGGAACATAAAAAATTGTAGATACGTCGGAGACGTATCAGCATCCCCAAGCTTAACTCCTGCTCGTCCTCGAGTAGGTACGTGATAACAAAATAATTTTTGATGTGACATGCTACCAACACAATCTTGATCAAGTAATCATGTAAAGCATATGAACTGAATGCATTGATCCAAAACAACGGTTCATTGAATGAAACAAACAATGATTAACCAGGTGCAACATCTAAGCAAGAATTTACTAGAAAAGAGTACTTTGTAGATTTAAAAGTATAACACTTGACAATGATTGATATCTCACAAAGCAATATTATTTCGGCAAAGGAGCTTGGCCAACACAAAGGAAGATTTAAGTTTTCAGCAAAAAGCTTCAACGTGTAACATATTTATCTCAAGATAAAGTCAATACAAAGTTTTCACGGTTAGACATAAAAAGATAACATGAAGTAAAACTTGAAACAAAGTTGACACCAAGTGATTGCTTGAGGGGTAAAGAAGGAAGAGGAAGACTGACTCAACATAAAAGTAAAAGAAAGACCCTTCGCAGAGGGAAGCATGGATTAATCATGTGCTAGAGCTTTTTTATTTTTTATTTTTTGACAGAAGTAAAACAATTTTAAGATATGCATACTTTCGTCAACGACTTCACAGTAAAGAAACTAGCTAGTCCCCCATTTCAAGCAAGGCTTTTAGACTTTTGAGAGCGGATGGTACTTAGAGGAATGAGGTCACTCCTCGTTCTCCTTTGTTTCACTACTAACCAATGTTTGACTGATTTCTCAGGTTTGCATTGTGCGGAGGAGAATGGTGGGTTATATTTATATTTTGGTTAAGCCGCTCTCGGCAAATTCAAGTGAGGACGTAAACCATCAACACCGAGTGAAAAGGGGAAATGACCTTGCTTGTCACAGGTTATATTTAGCTTCCTACTGCTTCCACATGAGTTTAAAAACAGAGGCACAAAAAGGAGATTTTTGAAAGTTTTAACGATAGCACATGAAAATTTTACTTGGAGTGGCAAGGAAATACCACATGTAGCTAGGTATGGTGGACACAAATGGTAAAGATATTTGGCTCAGCGATTTGGATGCACGAGAAGTATTCCCTCTCAGTACGAAATTTTTGGGCTTAGCAGGATATCAAGCAAACACATAACATCAACTTGATTCAATGAATGACTACAGATATACATCATGCATAACCACTAGACTTCGCACTGTCTACCTTGCTAGCCAAACCAACTCTTTGCTAAAAGAATATCTAGACTTTGAGAGCTACCAGGCAGGACAAGCACCACATTTTTAAAGCTTTACGGCATTTCTTTACTAATCTATTCTTACTAGATGATCCGCAAATTTAAGCATTAGTCTACTTCATATATCTAAACAATTGACAAGTATCAAAGATTCAAGACAATGATCTACAAGATTAAGCAGCACTTTTCACACTTCCTACATGATAATTTCCATTCAACCAAACACCAATCAACTTATTTGAAACAAAAACTAAAAGCGTGAAACCACAAGAGAATTACTTACTAACTACAAAAGCTAACAGCTCTGAACAAGAGATGCTTAAAAACAAGAGCTAGAAGCAAAAATAACAAAAGCTAAACACTCAACACATATAAGTGAAGAACATGAGTGTATACGAAAAAGCGGAGCGTGTCTCTCTCCCAAACAAGCATGCATGGATCCAATTTATTGCAAATACTAGAGAACAAAACACAAACAAATAACTGAAAGTAAAAACAAACTGACGCTCCAGGAATAGCACATAATGTGTAAAGGAATAAAAATATAGTACCATGAGAAAAACCGATGATTGTCGATGAAGAAGGGGATGCCTTGGGCATCCCCAAGCTTAGACGCTTGTTGACTTCTTGAATATTTCAGAGGAGGGTCCATGGGGGAGCCTCCCCAAGCTTAAGATTTTATCCCTTCTTGATCTTCCTTCATCACCTCGCACTTGGATACTTGAAAACTTCCTTCACACAAAACTTATAGCAACTTCATTAGAGGGGTTAGTCCACAAAAACAATATCTTCCTTCAGTTCTAAAGAACACATCATGAACTACCTTCACAAAGGTCTAAATAAAGCTCTAGCTTTGAAAAAACTTCACTTTGCCCATGAAAGAAGCAATACAAAACTAAGGACAGAATCTGTCAAAACAGAATAGACTGTAAAGATGAATTTTTTTGGGGAACTTCCTCAAATCAGAAAACTTAAAACTAGAGCAAGGTAAACAAAACCCTGATGCTTGCTGTCAAAAATTTGCAGCCATAGATGGTGTTCTGTGATTTTTTAGATTTTCAAACAGTGAAGAACAAAAATGTGTTTCTGGACAGCAAACTCTCCAATTAGTCTTACTCTCTTTAGAGGCTATTCTTGGCACCAAAAACCAAAAATAAATAAATAAGGGAGTTGTTACAGAAGTAACATCACCCAAACTCAAAAAAACCAAAAAGAAACAGAAGGTAAAAATAAAATGGGTTGCCTCCCATAAGCGCTTTTCTTTAACGCTTTTTAGCTATGCAAAAGGGCAAATTCAAGTTTTATCAATAGTGCCCAATTCGAAACCACTCTTTGGCTTACCAATGGAATCAAAAGGTTTCTTTATCCTGTTCCTAGGGAAATGTTCCATCCCTTTTTTCAGTGGGAATTGAAATTTAATATTGCCCACTCTCATATCAATAACAACACCAATAGTTCTAAGAAACGGTCTTCCCAAAACAATAGGACAAGGGAGCTTAAAATCAAGATCCATAATAATGAAATCAACGGGAACATAATTACCATTAACCATGATGAGAACATCATCTATTTTACCCAAAGGTGTATGCGTGGTGGCATCAAAAAAATTCACATTGAAATCACAATCTTTTATTGGTCCAAGATCAAGGGCATCATATAACTTTTTTGGCATAATAGAGATATTAGAACCAAGACCACACAAAGCATTAAACTCAAAATCATTTAATTTCATTTTAATGGTAGGTTCCCAAGCATCCTATAATTTTCTAGGAATAGAGAATTCACATTTAAGTCTTTTTTCCTCACTTCAATGAGAGCATTAGTAATATGCTTAGTAAAAGCCAAGTTCATTTTACTAGCATTAGGTTTTTTAGCAAGCTTTTGTAAAAACTTTATAACTTCAGTAAGGTTACAATTGTCAAAATCAAGATCATTGTCATAAAAAATAACAGGAGCATTGTCACCTAAAGAATCCATATCATCAAAACTAATTTCAGCATTTTTATCAACAACAGTTTCTGTGTTGACTGAATGTTTTGGGTTCTTTTTAGGTATGGTGGAAATTTTTTCAACTCCAATTCTTTTACCATTAGCATACTTAGGTGCTGTATATGACTCTTGATAGTTCAACATTTTAATATCCTCATTAGTATAATTAGTGCAAACATTAGCAACCTTACTAATTTTAGGAATTTCAGCCTCTTTTTCTTCTCTTTCCCACCTAGCATGCGATTCGGCCAACATTCTTATATTATTATCAATTGTAATTTGTATGGCATTTAAAGTTTTATGTTCCTTAACATCATGAGGCAAAAAAATTATTTTAAGGAAATCAACTTCATGAGATAGACTATCAACTTTAACAACAAGATTATCAAGTTTCTCAAGCTTTTCTTCAACAATTTTATTAAAAGACTTTTGTGAATTGATAAAATCTTTAAGCATACTTTCAAGATCAGAGGACACACCTCTATTATTGTTGTAAGAATTACCATAAGAATTTCCATATTGATTACCATTATTTGATGGATAAGGTTTATAATTATTATTACCAAAGTTGTTCCTATAAGCATTGTTGTTTAAATTATTTTTAACAAAATTAACATCAACTTGCTCCTCTTGAGCAACCAAAGAAGCTAAAGGAACATTATTTGGATCAATAGGAACTTTTTTGCTAGCAAGCATAGACATAATCATATCAACCTTATCACTTAAAGAGGAGATTTCCTCGAGAGAATTTACCTTCTTACCACTAGGAGCTCTTTCGGTGTGCCATTGCGAATAATTTGCCATCATTTAATCCAAAAGTTTTGTTGCAGCACGTAATGTGGTGGACATGAAGGTCCCTCCAGCGGCCGAGTCCAATAGGGTCCTTGAATAAAAATTTGATCTTGCATAAAAAGTTTGGATGAGCATCCAAGTGGTCAGTCCATGAGTGGGACAATTTTTAACTAGAGATTTCATTCTCTCCCAAGCTTGAGCAACATGTTCATTATCAAATTGTTTAAAGTTCATGATGTTACTCCTTAGTTGTATAATTTTTTCAGGTGGATAATACTTCCCAATAAAAGCATCTTTGCATTTAGTCCAAGAATCAATACTATTCCTAGGCAAAGACAATAACCAATCTTAGCACGTCCTCTTAAGGAAAAAGGAAAAAGTTTCAGTTTTATGATGTCGTCCTATACTTCTTTATATTTTTGCATATCACATAACTCAACAGAGTTATTTAAATGAGAGGCGGCATCATCACCACTAACACCAGAAAATTGCTCCTTCATGACAAGATTTAACAGAGCAGGCTTTATCTCATAAAATTCGGCTGTGGAAGCCGATGGAGCAATAGGTGTGCATATAAAGTCATCATTATCCGTGCTAGTAAAGTCACACAACTTAGTGTTCTCAGATGAATCCATTTCTACAATATAGAAGCAAGAAACTAAGCAAAACAAAAATAGACTAGTTGCTGGAATTTTTAATTTTTTTGTGTTTTTCAGTTTCAGAGCAAACGAAAGGAAAAACAAGACTAACAAAAAATATAGTAAGCAAGACAATAACAAAGTAGAGTGAAAGGATGTGTGAAACTCCCCTAGCTGAATCTTCCAAGTCCCCGGCAACGGCGCCAGAAAAAGAGAGGTTGTCAACGAAACAGAGAGGTTGTCAATCTCTCCGGCTTGCCGAACACAAAGGATTAATTGTGCAGATGTAAAATATGATGAGAGTGAAATATGACCAGCGAGCAAATGATGATGAAAACCTTTTAGAATGGTTGTAAACAATATATGAAAATAGGACCGGGGTCCACAATTCACTAGTGGTGTCTCTCCAAAAGATATACATGATGGGTAAACAAATTACAGCATGTCAATTGACATAATTGTGGACGCACAGCAATGCTATCATAAAATAATATAGTTCACCGATTCATCTAATATGGGCATTACGTCAAAATACATAGACCGTTATCCAACTGCGTCTATGACTAATAATCCACCCCGAGATTGCTATCCAGCATGTCACCCAGAAGTATTAAGTTGCAAGCAACAGATCATTGCAATAAGCAAAGTGCATAATGTTGATAACCCCCAAGAGCAGGGGATCACTGTAGCACCTTTCAATGTGGAAGTAGGGTATCGATCCGTAGGAGCAAGAAGGAAAAGTTATCTATTCCCTACAACTAAAGTGTCACAAGTTTTAGTTGATTATGCACTAAACAAGTTTAAGGAACAAGATGGTCGACTTAATGGATGGAGGTTTAATGTAACAAAAAAAATATAAAAGTGTCCCAATCCTCTTCAATGCAAGAGGACAAGACAAGGGTGTAAACGGTGTTTGGAAATAAGGCCTAGGGATCATACTTTCACTAATGGACACTCTCAACAATAATAATATAATTGAATACATAGATATTTCCTCTTCACTATGCTACCCCAAACTATCCTCTGGTTGGATAACGAACACCAATCCGATGTGTAGGGCTACAAAAAGCACACCTTAAAGTTGCATTCCACATCTAGGGACACTTCATGCTTGTCACTATCCGCATCCAAAGATAGTACTAACAAACACCACAATATCATAGAGACATCCAACACAAATAATAACTCATGATAAATATTCATGTAATCTTTAGCATAAGAGCCACACACGGTGCACACACTGTCAACTTCACACCATGGGACAAAGGTGACTCCGGAAATCACATCAATAAAACCACTTGAGCAGCATAATTCATAAGATGATGAAGAGTAACATCTATGGATTCAACTAGATTACAAAGCTCATGATCACATAAAGATCACACCATGGGAGAGAGAGAGAGATAAACCACATAGCTACCGGCATGAGCCCTCAGCCCCGATGAGGGACTACTCCCTCCTCATCATGGAGACGATGGAGATGTCTTTGGGGGAGATGGAGATGATCTTGCTGTAGATGTTGATGATGAACACACCGGAGGGGGGTGGAGCCCTCCGGAGGTGGATTCCGGCGGCGTTTCCCCCCTCTGATCTTCTCCGGCGGCAGCCTTCTGCCTCTCTGTTTCTGGTTTTGTGTTTCTCCGCCGCCTCCCTCTGGAAAACGTCGGGGGACTATTTTTATAGTCGGTTTTAGGTCACGAGGAAGCTTCGGGAAGAAGGATCGACGCAAACGGGGCCACGAGGGCCAAAAGAGGTGGGCCCACGCAGCCAGGTACAGGGGCCGTGTGGGACACCCTATTTTGCCCCTCCGGCCTCCGTTTGCTTGCATCCTTCGCTCCTAGGTCTTCCTCCTTCCAAAATAATGATCCCCGTAAATTTGCAGCTCATTATGACGTTGTTAAGGCCCTGAAATAAATAAGGAAAGAAATAGGGTTTTCTGCCTGCGCAGGATTAATTTCAAAAAAGGGAAATCATTATTAATTACCAAAAATCATTAAATAACAGTAATATACCCCTTATATGATGCAAATATGAATGGAATATAAGTATTATAGTGCAAAGTTCATGTATGCATTTTATATGCATTAAATGTAAGCTATGCAAATAACACAAGGAAATCACACCATTGTTTTCTCCCTAGTGGCAACAACACATCTTTAGTCTTGATCGTTTCTGTCAACCCAAGCTCAGACAAAAAGAGGCATGAACCCACTATCTAGCATAAATACTCTCTCCGAAGACACTAACAATTACTTGGCCAAAGCATCCACTAGCATCGGAGAGCATGCAAGATCATAGATAAAATATAACACATAGATGAACAAAAGTAATGATTTTCACAATTCATCGGATCCATGCAAACACAATCATGTAGCAGTTACAAATAATAGACGTAATGCCCATATTAGATGAAACGGTTAACTATATTGTCTTTGCAAATTCATCACACATACCACAAAGATATATTAAGTGAAGGAAATAGGCCAAAACCACAACAATTGCATATAAAAGCTTTCATGCCAAGAGGCAACCTACACAAGGTTGGATACTAAAAGGTATGCATGGGATAGATACTTGTTACCCGGGATGCATTGATGATGAAGATGATGAGAATTTGTTTGTCATCAAAGCTTGACTCCGACAATCACATGGTGAGAACACCTTCCTTATGAATGAGGCAAGCATCCAATGCATCTCCATTGTACCTAAAACACAATTAGAGTACAAAATGGTTCCCAAACTCATTGGGTCCCATAGTAGTTAGATAAACTACAATATATAGGACATACTCCACATAAATATGTGCATATAGATATGAAATTGAATTTCATGCACATCTTAGCCGATTTGGGATTCGGTGGAGCATACCCTGTATATTGGATCAAGAAAGATAAGCATGCTAAAAGAATATATAAATTAGTAACCGAGCATGCAAAGGCTTTCTAGAACCGAACGAGACATAATTTGGACGAAAACACTAAGTAAACCAAGAAGAGAGCACACCAAGGTGTGACACAAAAAGGTTGTCCAAAATATATCAAAATCCAAATCAACACATGATTGAGGAAAAATCAATTCAACAAATGATTGATTCCAAAACACATTGATGTCTACACACGCTTCTATTCTTGTAGACAGTGTTGGGCCTCCAAGAGCAGAGGTTTGTAGAACAGCAGCAAGTTTCCCTTAAGTGAATCACCCAAGGTTTATCGAACTCAGGGAGGTAGAGGTCAAAGGTATCCCTCTCAAGCAACCCTGCAATCACAATACAAAAAAGTCTCTTGTGTCCCCAACACACCCAATACACTTGTCAGATGTATAGGTGCACTAGTTCGGCGAAGAGATAGTGAAATACAAGTAATATGGATGATTATAAGTAGTAATTGCAATCTGAAATAAAAATGGCAGCAAGCAAACATGTAGCAGAACTTGTTGTAAACGGTGTTTCAATGCTTAGAAACAAGGCCTAGGGATCATACTTTCACCAGTGGTCACTCTCAACAATGCAATCATAATTGAATATAAATATAAGCACTTCAATATACTACTCCGAAGTATTCTCCGGCTGGATAACGAACACTAATTCATTGTGTAGGAATGCAAAAGCACGCCTCAAACATATATTCCCAAGTACTAATGAATACCCCACACTGGACCATGAGCATTCATAGGAGGTACTAACACACCACAATTTCATAGTGACATCCAACTCAAATAATAAATCAGTGAACAAGTATCTTATGAAATATAGCCTAAAGACCCACACGGTGCACACACTGTCACCTTTACACACGTGGGACAAGGAGTCTCCGGAGATCACATAAATAAAGCCCACTTGAGTAACATAACAACATCTAGATTGAAAAGCTCATGATCACATATAGATCACATCATGGGAGAGAGAGATATAGACCACATGGCTACCTGTACGGCCCTCAGCCCCAAGGGAGAACTACTCCCTCCTCATCATGGGAGTCAGCAACAGCGATGAAGATGGTGATGGAGTCGATGGAGATGGCTCCGGGGGCACTTCCCCGTCCCGGCAGGGTACCGGAACAGAGAATTCTGTCCCCCGAAACTTGTCGGCGATGGCGGCGGCGCTGCGGATGTTTCTGTGGAATATGACGGGTTCCGTCTAGGTTTTATGCGTCGGGGGCAATATATAGGCGAAAGGGCGGCGTCGGAGGGCTCCCGTGGTCCCCACACCACCTGGTGGCGCGGCAGGCATGGGTCCCGCGCCACTCTATGGTGTGGCCGGCCCACGACCCTCCAGGTCCTCTCCTTCGGGCTCCGTGTAGTCCATTGAATTATAAAACTGCTGCCTTTTGTCCCGTCCAATTCCGAGAATATTTCCTTAAGTACTTTTCTGAAACGGGAAAACAGCAGAAAACAGGAACGGGCACTGTGGCATCTTGTTAATAGGTTAGTTCCAGAAAATGCATAAAAATGCTATAAGATGTAAACAAAACATGTAGCAAATGGTATGAAAACAAGCATGGATCATAAGAAATTATAGATACGTTGGAGACGTATCACACATCAACACATGAAGTGTGATATCAAAAGGAATCAAATCAACACAACAAATGATCGATAAGACACCAATTGAAAATAAGATACCAATTAAAACAAAAAATATCAACTAGGAGAAAAGATACCAAGAAGAGGGTGATACTTGACCGAAATCAAGTAAAGTTAAAATAAGGCAAAAAGGTATCAAGACTCCCACAATAAATATCAATTGGAACAAATATCTATGGAGGAGATATTAAATTCCAATTAATACCAATTGAAGGTACCAACACAAGATAAAGAATCAAATGCCAATTGAAAGGATAAAGAATTGATAGATAGGTTAGTGTTCTAAATAAAAAGGAATGCTCCCCCAATATTCATGCATTATCTTTGATATTTGCATTTGAATACAAAATGCATGCACAAGGGATCATTACTCTCCATATTTTATTTACAACACTAAACACTACCAATTGAAAAATAGGATCCATTCAAAAGGCAAGGAAGGCAATAGATAAAGCAAATCAACGCAAGAGACAATGTGAAGATGGTCTACAAAATCCACCACAATTACTAGTATCACTTGTCATGGACAAGGAGTATATAGAGATATTTCTCGGTGGTATAAAGGAATGATGTTCAAGACCAACTTCACAACAAATAAGCATATGGCAAGAGATAGGAATTAAACACCATATTTTGAAATAGGTTTGTTGGTAGTTTCAATTATTCGAACCAACCGGCAAAGCCATGGTTAGAATAAAAGGAAACAAATGGTTTCTCACATAATATATGGAAATGTATATTAGAGAAAAACCACAGCAAGCAAACTCACACAAACAAGAGCCAAAGAATAACCAAAAGGAAACTTGGAACTTGTTTGAGCAAACATGCCACATAGGAGAAAGATAATTTGCAATATCACCTCTAAGTGGCAAACCTCAAATGTTCACATTTTTATGGGATTGTAATATGCACATAGCTTATTACTCCCCCATAATGTGATACTTCATTTTAATTTTAAACAAGAGGCAAATAAAACCAACTAGAGAAATTAATGGACATGTAGAATTTGAATTTCTCATGAATATGACATACCACATAGTAGCTAGATAATATTGAAATATCAATACTAGGTGGTGTGCCTCATGTATACACATTTTTAGGTTTGTGATGTGCACAAAGCACATCACTCCCCCAAAATGGGATAGTCCATTAATATCTCAAAGAGCCAAATGAAATCCACACAAGATTCAATAAAGCTCAACACACAAATTACACATACATGATACACAACTAACATACACAACCTTGAATAACAAGATAAGTAAGAAAGGAGCATATCACATACAAACACATGCTAGGAACAAAACTAACACATGCTAGGGAGCAAGCAACTTTCAATGAGTATGTGAATTAAGTACAAGTTACCGCAAGGAGGAGCATTGGATATGAGATAGATATGTGGTAATCCAATTGACTTGGCTTGAGAAATAAACCCATGAAGATCCCTTAATTCTTCAAAATAGCCAAGTCACCAATGAAAGTGCATGGTTGATCCCATGCATGGTTTTGGTAATTAATGACAATCTCTATGGACTAATATTTGCATTGAGCTATATTTGTAGGTGTCCATTTGCTTGCTTGTCTCCATTTGTTGGAGTCAAGGTTTAGGGAAGAAGATCATTTGTTGATCAAGGCCAAGTGAAGATATGCCGAAGAAGTGCTTCTCCCATCTTGGTGTATGGGGGAGCCACATGTGAATCTTCACCAAGCGAAGCGCAATGAAGAAAGGTGGTGCGTCTTGAGGAGTTGAAGATCGTCTTCATCAACCTCAAGTGGTTTAAGCGCAAGGCAAAGGTATGATCTTGATAGGGTTTCTATTTTACCGGTCTCATGTTGTTTAGTGAGAGACCGGATTATAGGATAGATAGCCGTACTATCAAGAGGGGCTCTCGACCGAGTTTCGTGATCGTATCGTCGTAGAGAGCACAAACCTTTGCATCCATGCAATCATCCCTATTGGTTCTTATTGTTGGGAATATGCCCTAGAGGCAATAATAAAATGGTTTATTAGCATATTCATGTTTATGATAATAGTTTATTCTCCATGCTATAATTGTATTAATTGGAAACATAATACATGTGTGGAATATAAACAAACAGGTGTCCCTAGTAAGCCTCTACCGGACTAGTTCGTTAGTCAAGAGATGGTTAGAGTTTCCTAACCATGGACTTGTTATAGTCACTTGATAACGGAGTCATATCATTAGGAGTAATGATGTGATGGACAAGACCCGATAATAAAGAGTTGCAATTGATCGTGTCACACAGTTTTCATTGCCAACGCTTTTAGTATGCCAAGTATAGTTTCCTTAGACCATGAGATTATGTCACTCCCGTTTACCGGAGGAATGCTTTGTGGACATCAAACGTCACTTCGTAACTGGGTGATTATAAAGGTGGCTTTCAGGTATCTCCGATGGTATTTGTTGGGTGACATGAATCAAGAGTGGGATTTGTCCTTCCTTGTGACGGAAAAGATATCTCTGGGCCCTCTCGGTAATATAGCATCAGAAAGGTTGCAACCATGTGATTAAGTNCCGAACGTGGTGCCCTTCAACCTTGCACTTGAAGCAAGTGATCTTGGCCGGATTCTTGACTTGAACTTGGCCCCTCTTCTTCTTCTCAACCTTGGACTTGATCTTGTTGTTGGAGTTGAATCCAAGTCCACTCTTGTCATTAGGGGATTGTTGCACACTCAACATGGTGTCAAGTGCACGCTTCCCTTCATGACGCTTTTCCAAGCCTTTCTTCAAAGAAGTGACTTGGGCCTTGTGGTCTTTTATTTCCTCTACATGGTTAGTGGCAACAAAAACACTAGAGGAAGTAGAAGCTTCATTGTTAGAGCAACAAGGCAAAGCAAGTAATTCATCACAAGATGTACCAATATTTTTAGTGGATGAACTACTAGGACTAGCACATGGCATTTTAGCATTTTTAGTTGAAGTTGTGCTATTATCCACATGAGGCTCACTAGATGTTACCTTTGAAGTGATGGCCTCATGAGCTAACTTAAGACAAGTATAGGATGCTAGAAGTTCATCATTAGAGCTAGATAGCTTTTCATGATTTTCTTCCAACTCCCTATACTTGCTAGTTAGCAACTCAAGTTGAGCCCTTAGCTCAACATTCTCCTTCAAAGTAGATGCTTCACAAGAATTGGAGTTAGTAGCACAAGCATCATTGACATTAGCAATAGAAGAAGACAACTTGGCAAGCTCATCATTTAATCTAGCATTTTCATTTTTCGTGACTTTATATTTAGCATGAGCATGGTCACGTTCTTTAATGATCTTAGCAATTATTTCATTATGAGACTCCTCGATATTTTCTAATTTCTCCTCAAGAGAAGCCCGAGTCTCTTGCTCTTCCTCAAGAGCATCTTCTAACGATGCCTTCTCCATAGCATCATCTCTTTCGATCTTACCCTTTTCATCAAGGCTTGCTTCCAAAGCCTCAATAGTTTCCCCGCGCTCAATAAGCATTTTCATAATTTCAAAGAGCATAGCTTGAGCATTTTTATTTTTAGGAAGGGCTTTAAGAATCATAAGACCGTTATTTTGAAGCCTAGCATTAACCTTTTCCACATCATCTTCTTCATCATTTTTATCATCATCATTATCATCATTATTATTATCATTGCTAGAAGAAGATTTAGCCATAAGGCAATGAGAGGTGGATGAAGATGAGCAATTAGTTTTTGAGCTACTTAAGTTCACATCTTGTTCCACAATTAATTGGGTTTCCTCTACATTGACATTCATGCAAGAGTTAGAGGGAACACAAGCATTTTTATCATTAGAACAAGATAAAGCAAGCATATCATAGAGAGATTTATCCAAGCAACTTTTAGATGATATGCAAGGACTATCAACACTAGCATGTAAATCATTTATAGTGCTATGTGTGTTTAGGTCCAAAGATGAATCATTACAACTAGATAGAGGTGAAGAATCATCAATAATGAGCTCACTATCCAAATTGCAAAAACCATCACTACTCACCATCACATTGGATTGTGGCTTACCACATTTTGGTGAAGTAGACGAAGACGAGAACTCGTCACGGCCGGAGGTGGAGGGAGAGCAATCATCCTCAATAGAGTTGGACAAACCATATTTGTCTTGTAGCTTGGTCCAAAGCTCATGAGCATCCCGGAGAGGCATGATTGACTCAAAAACTACAACACTCACAAATTTGCAAAACTCATTAGATGCTAGAGCATCTAGATATAAGTTTTTCTCATCCTCTAAAGTCATACTTTCGTAGTCCTTTGGAGGAGAAAAACCTATATCTAAGATCCGCTCAATATCGGGGTCCAAGACCCGTAAGTGACTAAGCATATGAGTTTTCCAAACATTAAAATTTGTGCCATTAAATCTAAACAAGGAATTGTGCACTAAATCCCTAGACGACATCTTTACTCTCTAGGCGGTAAAGCCAAACAAGAGAGATGAGGCTCTGATACCAATTGAAAGAACAAACGATGTCCCGATGTCGCCTAGAGGGGGGTGAATAGGCGATTAAAACTTTTTCTATTTAATGGCTTGATAATTGCGGAATAAAACTATGTGTTTAAATTAACAAGCCAATAACCTAATTACTAGGCTCACCTATGTGCACCAACAACCTATGCTAATCAAGGCAAGCAACAAGGTGATAGCAAGAAATAAACTTCAAGCACGAAGTGATGGGGGGATANTATCACAATGTAAAGTGCATAAGTAAAAGCTCGGGTATAGAAATAACCGAGGCACGCGGAGACGAAGATTTATTCCCGAGTTCCTCCTTGTTAAGGGAGTACGTCTCGTTGGGGGGTGTGAGCTCGCCACAAAAGGCCTACTCAAGATGCCACAAAGGCCTCACCCTATTCTCCGATGAACCGCACCCAAAGGTTTGGTTCACCTTCCACTATCGGAATCCTTCGGGGCGGATTCCGGAGCCCTTACAACTTTTGGGGCACACACCCACAACTCAATTGGGGGCTCCCAAAGCGTGCCGAAGCTCCACAAGCCGAAGTCTTCACGGCACCACCGTCTAGGGTCCAATGACCCAAGAGTAACAAGCTCCCAACCTTCAATCCCACGAATCACCGTGGGGAGCACAACCCGATGCAACAAATGCAAAAGGGGAAGATCACACCAAGTGGTCAAATTCTTCTCCCCAAAATCCAACCGAAGCAACTAATGCTACGGAGGGATTTAGGAGAAGAACGGAGGAGAAACACCAAGAACTCCAAAATCTAGATCCCACGAGTTCCCCTCACTTAGAGGAGATTTTGTTTTGGTGGAAAGATGGATCTAGATCTCCTCTCTTGTTTCCCTAAATTTGGGCAAGAATCATCGGAGGGATTAGAGGGAATCGAGCTCTCAAAATGTTGGCAATGGAGGAGAGAGAGCAAGGGATGAGATCTCAGAAATGGGGAAAACCCTTTTATAGGTGGCTCTAAAATAGCCGTTGGAGGAGAAAAAGTGGGAAAAGAGCTAGCAGGCAGCCCGGCCTGCACCCAGCCTGGCAGCCGGCCAGGCCGGCCGGAACTGGACGCGTCGAACAAACAGAAGCAGAGGAGCCAGGGAGCCGGCCTGCTCCCGGCCTTGGCCGGCCCGCGAGGCGCGCGAGGCCGGCAGGAGCCCGCAGAGCTCGGCCTGGAGCCGGGTGGCCAGCCTGGCGCGCGGGGACGGGCCGGGGAGGCACCCGAACGACCCGGCCTTTTTTTTTCGTTTCGTTTTTGAAAATTCCGAAATAGAAATGCAATATCTCTCGCATACGAACTCCGTTTTCGATAAACTTGGACTTGTTGAATCGTCACAACGAGCACAACAAGAATATGCAGAAACATCATAGTCCAAGAATATATATAAAATAAATGGGGAAAGGTAAAAGCTCCCATTTGCAAATCGGAAATGCAATAACTTTCACCCACGAACTCCGTTTTCGATA
This sequence comes from Puccinellia tenuiflora, assembly GCA_012064385.1. Lineage (NCBI taxonomy): Eukaryota > Viridiplantae > Streptophyta > Magnoliopsida > Poales > Poaceae > Puccinellia > Puccinellia tenuiflora. Next base: position 162,283 of record QRDG01000510.1, read on the forward strand.
ATCTTGGACTCGTTGGAATCGTCACAACGAGCACAACAAGATTATGCAGAGAAACATCATAGTCCAAGAAAATATAATAAAACCAATGGGGAAAGTTAAAAACTCTTTTTCGCAAACCGAAAATGCCGCATCTTTTGCAAATGAAGTCCGAATGAAATAAAACCAATTTTGTGTGGAAAGAGGACGACAAATGCAACCTTTGAAAATGACAAACAAGCAGTGGAGATTTTGCAAATAAATGGAAGAGGTAAATCTTCCGCACGGATGAACCGGCAAAATCTCCAATACCGAAACCGCAAAAGAAGACGCATAAGGATATCGTTTTCGGTGAACTTAGCTTTGTCATGACGAGCACGACAAGCACCAAGACCACACCACGATTAGAGACAAATAAGAACCAATAAAGATGAATGCATGGATGCAAAGGTTTGTGCTCTCTACGGCGATACGATCATGAAATTCGGTCGAGAGCCCCTCTTGACAGTACGGTTACCTATCCTATAATCCGGTCTCTCACTAAACAACATGAGACCGGTAAAATAGAAACCCTATCAAGATCATACCTTTGCCTTGCGCATTAATCTACTTGAGGTCGATGAAGTCGATCTTCATCTCCTCAAGACGCACCACCTTTCTTGATTGCGCTTCGCTTGGTGAAGATCCACATGATGCTCCCCCATACACCAAGATGGGAGACGCTCTCTTCGGCATATCTTCACTTGGCCTTGAGTGATCAACCCGCACAAAGCCTTGATCAACACACACTTTTCTTCTTCCCTTAACCTTGACTCCAACAAATGGAGAACAGCAAACAAATGGACAACCTACAAATATAGCTCAATGCAAATATTAGTCCATAGAGATTGTCATTAATTACCAAAATCATGCATGGGGGCAACCATGCACTTTCACTATGTGGCGTCACGGGTTCCAAAGGACGAGCCTGTAGATTGATTTTTTGTTTGGCAAGCACATGTATATTTGCAGAATCTGTATGCTTGCTCTGTAAAGCTTGGAGCTGCTTTGTATATAGAGTTTGTTTTGTTTTGGCCTTACTTAGCGCCGCCTCCGGCGTCGGTTGCTGCTAAGGCAGAGGATGATTTGTGCTCG